>SNQN01003268.1:0-20790 GCA_008642245.1 Bassia scoparia | reverse complement strand
ACTAATAAACTAAGCGTGTTTTAAAGAAAGTAGTCGTATCCCTTGACCATTCAAATGGGAGATTGCTGTTTTCTAATAATTTACACGATCTAACCCCACCATCTAGATTAAGATATGGTGGTAACCAAAATTATCGCGCAAAATAATTTTATTTTATTACAGTGTATTTCTTTAGAGCATTCACAATGGTGGTATTGAATGATTAGCTTGCAATTTTGTAAATTTGCAAGTTACTAGCTCAACCAATGTGGAAAAAGTAAGCTTATTGCTTGACTCAAGCTTGTAGCTCAACAAAGCTAGTAGCTTGCAATTTTTTTTTTATTTTTTTTTATTATTCTATTAAATGCAACAAGGAAAAATTGTAGGAAAATTATATGTGGAGTTAGTTTTAAGCTACAAGGATTGTAGCTTGACATTGTGGGTAGAGGTAGCTTTAAAACCTTGCAGCTTAAAAATATAATATGACACACAAAGTTACAAGGTTTATAACTCACTATTATTGTAGATGCTCTTATGGCTTGTTATAGGCATATAAATATTAGAAATTATTGTATGCACAGGTATACAACAAAATAAATAATTGACCCTTCAAATCAATATAGTGACTCATTATTCACCTTACATCAATATAGTGACAAATAATAAAAAAGGTCTTTATATTGATCAAAAGGGTTACTATATTGACCAAAATGGTCACTCTAATCCGYTGCACAATAAATTTATTATGCATCTGATGTACCTAAGACTTTGCCGATAAATTTAGCTACTTCTTTGTTTTTGTTATTGGCAAAATCTTAGATGCATCTAGTGCACAATAAATTTATCATGAACCAAAGTATAGTGACTCTTGTGATCGATATAGTATGTAATCTTATTATTCATTTTAATATAAAAGTTTGTAATGAGTCATTATATTATCTGAAATAGTAACTATAATCTGCAGTGATGGAGCRAGGAATTACATATTGAGGAGACGAAGTACGAACATCAAACAATTTGAATAAAATCTTTACAAAAAAACTTTGCAACAAAAATTGTTTAATGTAATACTTAAAGTTTTCTCAAATAATTACAAGTCAAACGACTCTAAWAATCTAAATAATTACAATTAGGGGTTTTTCTAACTATGCAATATCAAAGGGAAATTGGTTTTTTCACATGGTACTACTACTCAACTTTTTTTTTTACACATGGGCATTCATAATCAAAAGTTAATACTTATAACAACACAATTCAGTAACTTTTTCTAAACAAATAATTAACTATGGTATCAAAAGAAAAAGAAACGAGCAAGGTTTATGAAATTAAAGAAAAGAAAAGTATAAGGTTGACTACTAATAAGTAGAGAATAAAAGTGCAGCACAAGAAAAAGGCGATTGCAATGCACCATAGAAAAGTAGACGAGTGTTTACACTATATGTACAATAAAGCTTTGTAACAATAAACTTATTGCAGGGGAAGTTTTGTGTCTTTATCATATGTCTATACTCTATATGTACACGTTAATCTTATTATATGATGATCGTGTATATATCTATATATTATAGAGTAGTTCAATAACAATTTCAATTCACAATTTCAACGTATATCATTGAGTCGTTTATATATATATATATATATATATATATTGGTACATATTAGTTATCAGACCTAATATATACCAATGCCCATATGCACTTACCCAGTGGCCGACAACACACATAAACCAAGGCTCAAAGGGAGTCAAAATGCTTGCCACTCGGTCAAAAGGTGATACATGCATAGGACACCTAACTTGGTCATTTGTGTGACACTTGTCGTTGAGAAGATACATGCACCCATGCAAAGTGTAGTATAAAAAGAAGTCTTAGGCCACCCAGGCCTGGTAAGTTCACATATATACACTATACCTACTTTCTCTCTCTAAATTGCTAAGTTACCTGGTTTAAGCTCTGACACCTCCATCGAAGGGGRTGTTCCTGGGTAGCTCCAGGGTAGTTCACCTGAGTTTTGTAGGTAGTACCACGCCATCGAAGGGCCACTGCCACGTCAGCAGTACCAATTATTGTACCAACAATTTGGCGCTAGAAGGAGGGTCGTAGTGCCACATATTGCGTGGATTTGAACAATGGGAGCAATCCAACCCGAGATGATGCTGGTGGTAGGCCCTGACCCTAGAAGAAGGCCAGATGAAGTTCTTCAACTGAAGGAGCCGTTCTCTCCAGGCATTCTGGTAGCAAAGGCACCATGGTAGCCGAAACACCATGCACACATCAAAATCTGACACCACCAAGCCAAAGAAACAGTATACATGCTCTATGGGACCTGGTGGAAATTATTATCAAACATTCTCCTCCAGGGAATAAGGCATTCACTCACCAAGGTGCAGACCAGGTGACATGCAAAGAATGTTTTCACGTGCTGGGTTGGCGTCCTCTAGATATACTTGGAAGCACTTCTTGGAGTATATACCAGGACGTAGGAGACCCCCTATGCGTCATAATAATCGTTAGCCAGTCAGTTCCACATGAAGAAGCCATTCAACTGTTGGCCAAACTGTCATGTGGAGCTCTGAGAAGACCACAGATCTGGCAGTATTGATGGTATTCGTAGTGTACAGGTAAGTGTAGGTACTGAGTATGCATGTTCACCTCCAAATATCCGCATGGTTTATCGCTATGTTGATCATTCACGGGTCATCAGATCAATGGGAAGAGGTCATACATGAAGAGAATTGATCTAGAAAGACGTTGTAAGTCAGATATACGAGCCCTGTACACGTCATCAGGGCAGGATTCCAGGCTTCACCATTCAGACCGTAGTTTTTACTTCGATAGACAATATCTTGCTGGGTAGTTATTCATGAGATGGTACCACAGAGCGACACAACTAGAACTACTTAGCAACTGGTTTGTCTAGGACCATGATCGTTTCATGATTGTGGTTAGCTAGGGAATCGTTCATCGGTTGGGCTTTCACAGATCTTTACGTGGGCTTCGTACCAGGTCCATTCAAAGAGGGCAGAGCCAGCACCACCATGATAGTGCCCTAGTTCTAGGTTCGTAAGGTCAGTTTGCTGCATCGGACACGATGCTAGATCTGTTGGGTATATCGCTAGGGTTATCCGTCCTCAATATGCACCAATTTTTTGAGTGAAGCGATATTGATATAGGGTTAGCAGAGTTCTGTAGTTTTGGTACTAAAAAGTGGAATAATACTTCTCCAGGCATGATTCATAGGTTGATCTTTTGGTGATCCAAGGATGCCCTCATTCGGAGACCCTGAATCACTGCAGATCTGTGGAATTCTGTCGGCATCGTCTAGTAATTCGAGTCCTGAGAGCAATCATGTTGGTTTAGTCGCGAGAGATTAGTGATATTGTGCCACATCATGCTTGGGGTGCTAAATTAACGTCCCGGTATGGCTCCTCACGTTGAGTGTTGTGGGTATTGCTCAAGGTTTGTCTGGTTCTGTTATGGTATATGATATTCACTGGTAGTTTATCACTAACATTTGGTGTGCCTGTGGGGGAAACAGTTTCGAGTTCATAACCAACTTTAAGATCCAATTGTTGGTGTATGAAGACAGTTGTGATACAACTACTCACGTGCTAGGTCTGAACTTAGTCTAAGCAGATTTAAGTGACAGGGGGAGGATCAAGGTAGTGTTCTTAGAAAAGAGGATGATTTACGGATTTATAATCATTAACTCCATTTTAGGTGTCTAACAGCATTCGAGGACTATTAAAATGGACTTCGCTAGGCTCCACACTGATGACTGGGGTGTATTGATATATATCATGGCTTACGTAGGTCTGAGACCTGGGTGCAGCGGGTCATTAGGGGATTAATAATTCTACTGCTCAATGTAGCCTATTACTAGGTCGTGCAAGGGGACTATATTACGCTATTTTCTTCTTTGTGGCTCGTCAAGCATGCGTGGCTCCTCACGACTCGTATGATTCTTAGGTTGTTTGGATGATAGTGTTTAACTAATGGTGCAGACCAGCCGTTTCGGGGTTCATCTGATACTCAGTGGAGAAGGATGATGTACCTCGGCTCTACTTGCTCCTTGGGTAGGTGAAGAAGATAAGGAAAGAGAAGCTTGGTAGTAAGAGGGAAGAGGAGAAGAAGGAAAAGGCAACAACACCTCTCCTCTCGATATAATCGAAATTGCTTTAGTACTCTACTTCAACACAGACAGGGGCAGTGATATATGCAGCTCGAAAGATATTGGCTAAAGACAAATGGACAAACTCAAAGACGGAGGGATCAGGAAGAGAGGTTAAGACGGCTGTGATTGGTTGATCCCAACAATACTTGTGATTTTGGTGCATGTATATGGCCTGCACAAAGTCGAGGAATCTAGAAGAAGAAGGGCTACAAGGATGTGTTGTTTAGGGATAAGAAACACTTCATTGAAGGTATCGAATCTTATTTTATGGGATATGGAGATTCTTTAGACCAGTGAATTTTGATCGAGGGGAAAGAATCGATATGCTGGTACTTGATTAAAGGTAGGTAATAAGGGACGCAGAACTCAGAAGGAGGACTTGGGTGGACATGTCTCTTAGACTGTTGCTTGAGGAAAAAGGTACAGCAGGATATAATAGCACATTCGGGGGACTAGTATACAGAGTTGTATTCAATCTTCAGTTGGCTTGTTGGTCTCACCATCTTTACCATGTGTAACTTATTACTAAAGCAATAGATGGTTTAGGAAGGTGTTGGTTTGTATATTCATATAGCTATTATGCTTAGTGTGTAATTGTCTGACTTGTTAGAGTTTTCCTGAGGATATAGTCTTTGGATCTAACAAGATTGTAGAGTGGTAATTGGTCTTGCTCTTGTCGAATAATGATCCACATTTAATATGGTGTTTCCGTGTATCTTTTCTCAAGTTCCTGTTGTAATAACTATGTTTCTTAATGTGTTTAAAGTCTCTCAAATTTGAGAGTTGGATGGTGGCGGGCAGGTAAGGCGGTCGACTGCATTGAAGTTGTCCTATATTGGCTTCTTAAATCCCATGTGCTAGGGTCAAAAAGATGGGGCTGGACGGATGGTTGAACAGATTGGGAGCTCCACTAGCGCAAGTCACTTATTTATCCTAGTCACGTGGGTTTCATGGGTAGTGTGAATATCAAAGGCAGTTGGGAACATAATCAAAACAGGACAGCTTGCTCTGGTACAGACAGTTAGGTGGTAGAAACGGCGTAGTTTTTACATTAGCTTAAGCGGTTTATGTTAATTGTGTTGTGAGAAAGAAGATCGATATTGAGAACTTTATTAATGAAGTGTATTATTGAAGGTATGATGGTCATAAAGTATTTTCACATTTAGTCATTGATTGGTTTCTACGAATATGTGGATAGTTAAAGGTTTCAATATTGGGTTCTGGGAGCAACTTCGCATAGGGGTGTAAAAAGGCGGGTGCTTAGTTCTTTAAGTTGGAGTGGATTCGACTATTGCATGCTACGTGTGTAATTGGCAAAGTGAGTGGGTCACAGTAGGGTTCAAAACATTATCAAGGAAGGAAATACTTAGGGCAGTACAGAGCCGACTTTTCATAAGCCAAGTGGTTACGGTTGGGTTTGCTTGCGTGGAAGACAGAGGATGGTCCTAAATTTTTCCTTCACACTGAGTGTTAGGTTGTGTTGATAATGGGTGAGGTTGATAAGTCCAGACCTGTAATTGAATACTCAACTAAGAATCAGGCAATGTTTTTCTAACTGGGCCGTACTGATATGCAAAATTAAGGACAAAAGGAGCAATTACTATACTCTTTGTTATCAGAGGTCAAGATAAATCATGTGGTCTCCTTGTCACAGAAGGAACTGAGCAGAAATGGAGGATACCAATGGAAGATAAGTTGTGGGACCGGGTGAGCTTCTTCAATGTAGAGGTGGCATTCATCCTGATGCAAGCTAATGTCCCTTCAGTTATCGCAGATCTGTGGGTATTTGCGGTGTGTATGTATTTTCTTATTCAGAGATCGAGGGTGTCGTGGGTGAATGGTAGACTCTACCTAAACGACAGGTATACATTCTCACATCAATGACTTCTTATGTCTTTCCATTTGATCAATGTGCATTGAAGAGAAGACATAAGTGAAGGTCAGAAGTGATGAAGAACAAGTGGATAGTCTGCATCTCTGGGATGAAGATATCAGGCTATATAGAAGAGCGTATTTTAGGTTAGAGAGTTATGACACTCTAAGTCTATCTGCGTATGGAGGCATTTATTTCTGTAGAACTAATGTCTATTATGGACCTTATAATGTGTTGGACGTTGATTTGGAGTCTTATGCAGAGAATGTTATGGTGATGGTTATTCGATAGTGAGTGATAGGAAATGCAACATGGAGAATGGTGTAGGGACTTACTGATCTAAAGCCTGTCCCAAGATGCTCTATCCTCGTCGTCCTGTCCCAAGAACTGTATCGCCAAAAGTCTTCGTGGTTTGATTTATCACACAGGGGTGGTCTTAATATAGGCATAAGCTTTTGTTTGGGCATCTTTATCATTCTCAGTGAGATATGGTTCTTCTCAGATGCTTGCTATCATATTGGATTTAATGCATGACACGTTCATCGCAGTTATAGTGATTGTAGAGGAAAACCTGTCTGTCAACAGTCTCGTTGGTGTGATAATTGTATGACTGGTTAGGAAATAATAGATGCTTGTTTTGGGCTCATATAGTTGTTGGTAGTTGTCGAAATGGCCCAAGAATTATGGTTGGAAGGACGTTTATCAAAGAATCGTGTTAGGATCCAGTCTTTGAGACTCACGTCAAAGTAAGGGCAGAAAACGCACAGTTGTTGTTACTAATTATACATTTGTGGTCTTGCTGTGGTAAAGGGTATGGTCCCTCAGGTAGGGATTGAATTTCTCAAGGGCGTACTGGTCAATTGGTAGAGAAAAGCTGTGTTCTAATCCCCTGAAAAACCAAGGGAGATTTCTCAATGAAGGGAGACAATTCTGTGCTATCAACACTTGAGGGAAATTACTATGTTTGCTTCAAAGCTGGGTACTCAGACCATATAAGTAAGTAGATTGTGTTCGTGGTAAGGGTTAAGTCTGGCAATTAATTTTGGGTCTGCATTTTTTATATCTGAGAGTGGTTCTTTGTGTGTTTTAGGACTTACATGTGTCTATTGTTATAGGGGGTATATCAGTATGCCAATCCTCGTATAAAGTCAAGCTGCATCTTAGTATTTACGGCAGGTGAACTTCAGTAGGAATTTGATCGCTATATGGAACATTTAGAGACTTGGAATGATCGTGCATTGACTTGGAATTAAGGAAACAGTAGTATGCTCTATGCAGCGTTATATCTTCATTGAGGGCGCAGGTCCATGGGATTTAAACAGCGTCGGTAGCTCTTTAGGAGTTGAGTGTCAGGATCATTCCAGTGTTGGTTGTCCTTACTTAACAGAACTTCTTGGTTACTTCGATTTGTGCGGAATGGGTTTTAAGGTATGAAGAGTAATCGTACCTGTGAAAATGCTGAAAGTTCTCATGGCAAGGATGTCTAGCGAATCCATAAGGTTTCTTTTTGTCTGTGCAACGATTCTTATATAGTATTTATTCATTGTCTTGTTTGACAAAATTTTAATATTCTCAAGGTGCGACAGTTGAAATTTGAGATAGCTGGGATGCATAAGCCTTTCTGGATGATTCCTATAGACGATGAGTGGTTGTTCAATATATGAGGAAGAAACCTAGGGTTCCCATCTTATGTGCATGGTGGAATGTTACTTAGGTTAGCAACTTGATGGTTTATAGGTTCTCTATTGGTGCGATGTTTAGTTAGCGTAGTTATGCTGGCTCGGGACACTAGTGAAGCGAGAATTTAGGTGAGCTTGTTTATGTGGAAGTAATTTTAGGGCTTTAAGAGTAGTTGAGTTTAGGTTAAATAAACAAGTATGTCTAGCAAGAGCATAACGATGAGAGAATAGGGATGGTCTGGTATCTCATCATTGTGTGAAAGGGTACTTAACAATGGACTCACTATCTGTAGGTCGCAGTTTGTGTGAAAGTCGCAGAGCAAGTAGGAGAGGGAGGATGTTTATGTATGGTCTAGATACGAGCATATTTAGGATGAGGCTTAGGTTGTTGATAGAGATCTGAGATATTTGAAGTGAGTTTTATGCTTTCTGCTAACACGTTCAGTCTTGAGTAGTTTTAGTTTCAATTCCAGAAGAATGAAATATGTTCTGTGAGAGTCTTGGTCGCAGCTGTTGCAAGTACAGGTTGCATAACCAGTTGTTAAAAAATTTGACAAGTCCGTCTTTATAGTATGGGCTCAGTGCCCGATAGATTAGAAGTACATTTAAGTCTTTTAGGCCAGGATGTTAGTTGAAACTGTATTATGTACCTTTTATCCTTAGGTTATGGTTCCTACCTTAACTTGGGATGACGTGATGAGGTATATGAAATGGGTCCTATCTTTGCTCTATTAACGCTAACATGTGAACATTACCTTTGAAAGTACAAGCCTAGGTTGGTTCAGGACTTTTTGCGCAGTCAAGATGTTAGGTTTTATTAGATTCCTTGGTGCTCATTATAGATGGCCTTCAATCTTGAAATTGTTGACAGAAGTTCACACCTCTCAACATACTCAAGTGTGTTGATCCTGATGAAGGAAATTACATCTTAGGGAGATTCAAGAGGGGATTTGTGGCCATCATGGCAGGTTCGACCCTAGTTCACAAGCCTCGTTTTGGTATTACTGACCAACAATGGAGTAGACTCCAAGAAGATGATCATTGATTGTGCAAAATGCAAGAGAATTCTCACTTCATACAACAGCATTAAGATCTGCAGCCAGTTGCTAAATCATCCCCTTGCTCATGGGTGTGGATACTTGGTCTTTTCCAAAGGCCCAGGGGGTAAAAATGGTTAATTGTTGCTGTTGATATTTTCAGCAAGTGGATTGAAGCTGACGGGCTAACCGATATTCAGAGAAGGAGTAAAAAGTTCCTATGAGCAGAAATGTGCTACTCAGATTGGTATTCCTGTCTGCATAGTGTTTGCATGGGAAGGGCAGTTTTCGACAATGATACCCTGAAGGCCTAGTTGTCTCAGTTCAAGATCAAGGTTGATTTTTAGCAGTTTTGGCCACCACAATCAATGGGAGGCAGAGACAACAAATAGCAAGATTTGATGGTTGGAAGAAGTAGTTGGATGACAAGAATGGTTTATGGCTCCAGAGCTACCAAGCACCTCGTGGTCATTAAGAACCACCGTAAGAAGTCATAATCATTCAACCTTACACTCTGGTGTAATGGGACTGAAGCTTGTAGACCGAGTGAAGTTGGATACTTCTTAGACTCTCACAGCAATATAGCATCTCAAAATCGAGCAGGGACTTTATCAAAATGCCTTGATTGGTGGATGAGTAAGAGAGGATCAAGGACTAGGCATGCAGCTCATGCAAAGGGTGGCCAGATACTAAACAGCAGGGTAAGACAGCCTTGCAGTTTGGTGACTGGGTACTGAGGGAAGTCTGCAGCAGTGCAAGAAAGCTGGTATTCATGGCAAAGCTCGCCAACGGGAGGTGACATACCAATTTCAGAGTATGGCTGGACTTACAGATATGGAGCTTGATGGGGACAGAGCTGGCCAATATCTGGAATGCAGATACACTCAAGGGTATCATGCTTAGTTTGTATTAATATCTTTGTAATTTTGTAAAGCTTTAGAAAGTTATGAAATTAATCATGTAATTAATTATATTATATATATATATATATATGAAGAGGCCAATTCAAAGCCATTTGGTTGTAATTATTCTTTTTCTAGTGTTTTATTTTTGTCTTAGTTTTTGTAAGTTGTAAGGTATTTCATCTCATTGAGATAAATACAAAAAATTCTGCCTTACTAACAGGGCAGGTACAGATTTGGTGGAAGAGCCTCTGGTCAAAAATCCGCTCTTTACTAAAGGGCAGGTGGGCTAGAATTGGTGAAGAGCATCTGGGTCAAAATCGTGCTCTTACTAAAGGGCAGTGCTAGATTGGTGAAGAGACCATCTGGTTAAAATCTTAACTTTATGAGATAAGGTGCGCCTGATTAGTCAGCTGACAAAATCCTAGTTAACTAGAGCTAGGTACAGCATGATATGTCCCCGTAGTGAAATCTATTTCTCATGAGAAAAGGGGTCAGTATATATGTCATCTGACTTAAAATCTGCTTCTTGCAAGTAGTAACTAGGATGGTTATGTCACTAGTCAACCTTGCCTTACCAGAGCCAGGTACATAGATTATGTCTTTTGGTTCTATATAATGCAAAATTTGAAAGGAGTTTGTACTCCAGCAATTTGGGCTAATTATTAAATGGTTGCATTTAGTTAATCTTACAAACTTTTGTGTTAAAGATATTTTTTATATATTAAATCACATAAGTCTTTGGGGGGGAAATAGTACCGGTAGATTAACTGAAACATGCATTTTTTGTTTTATTTCTAAGGCAAACCATACCTTAATTATGGGCAAATGATAAATTTTGAAAAAGTTGTTGGGTTTTTGATGCACCGGGTTCAACTCATTTGATATATTCGTACATTAATTCATATATGTCATTTTTTTTTTTTTTTTTTTTTTTTTTCTTTGGGGGGACAATGATACCGCTTGGTACATTACATGGTTGAATGATAGACCTGTATACATGTCAATAATGTCAATATTTAAATACAGGATTTTTAAAACATCTGGTTTTTATTTTATGCATTTAGGCATAAAGTAATAGGCATAAAAATAGAGTACTATCAATAAAAAAAATATTCAAAAAGTAAGTAACTATTCCGTTATGGGCAAGCTATTACATAAACAATAATGGGTTCTGGCTCAAGGCTCCAAAAGGAGGGCTAACAAAGGCAGTAGCAATTGGTTTTAAATAGGTGCAATTAAATTTGTTTCATACATTGTTGTTTGAAATACAACACACAAAATCTAAGAGAAAGGTGCAAAAGCTGAGACAGGATAAGACAGGGGAAATAGAGGTACATCATGGAGCAGATCAGGTGAACTTCCTAGAAGAAGTCTTGTGATTCACCAGGTAGCCTCGAGTTCCTATGCGGGCATATCAGTGGATCTCAACTGCATCATCATTTTTCTTGGCTCACCTGATTATCTCCTCCGGTGCTGGGCTCCTTCATCATTTTCCAACTGATTGCTTCACAGTTGGTTTCTCATTGGACTCTGCTCTACTCTTTGTTTTCCTCTTGGATAGCATATCCCCACAGGCTGGTACTTCTGGTTAGTGCTCTGGGCTGCTGGAAGATTTTTATTATTGGAATCTCAGCAGAGTTTGGCAGTTACTGGTGTAACCCTTAGATTGATGGGATCATTAGCATCACTGAACTAAATATCCCATGGTTATATTAGAACCAATCATCAAGACCTGGTGTGTTGTCAAGGAAAGTTAACTCCATACCTCTCTCCACTTGCATGTTTCATCTACAACTATCCTCATGTCTGTCAGTCCATCGAATTTCAATGTTGGGAGTGGAAGAACTCAGCCAAAGTGGGTGCAACACTTCCATGGGGGCTTATTCAACCAATCAGCCTCAAAAGAGCCTCACCACCTTGCACCATCCAGGTTTGGATCCACGTGCTTAGTACACTGAAGCTATAACAGGCGTGTAGAATTGGTTGTTGAGGTCCTCCTGCATCTTCAAGTTTTCATCTTTCAAGGTAATCAGCTTAGTCAGCTTTTTTCACCAGCAATCATTCCAGCCAGGCTTTCTCTCTTGATCAGGGTGTTCTCCAAGGCATCTTGGCTTTAGTGAGCTATTGATTTTTGGTATCCTGAAGGACACATTTCAGCCAGGCTAGGCTCAGCTTTGGCAATTCTTTACTCTTCTGTGCTTGTGTCCTGTACATCTATGAGGGTTTTCTTTTCTATTTCCAAGTTGGGAGGTGTTCTTGGGTAGTCTCAGTTCATTATGGACGCTTTTCACTCTAATGGGAATCTCTCAAGCTCTCATAGTTTTTGCTCACGGTCAGCTGCTTCCTTCAATCTGCTTGTTTCTAACTTTTCGTTTCTTCTCTATCTGCAAGGCTAGCAGGATGGGTGGCACTTATAGCTCAGGGAGGTGATCACCCAAACCTGATAGTCGCACAAAGCTAAGGTTGGCCTCACCATAAAAATGCTCAAATTGATTAAAAGCTTATAAAGTTAGAGTAAGATGTTTTACCTGAGGCTAGATGGTACTCAAAGAGCTGGTTGGAGACCTAATCATCAATCATTATTGGCGCATATATGGAGAGATAGCATGAAGAGCAGATCTTGCACCAGGCTATTCCAGGTAGGTTTGGGGTGGGGGGTGGGGGGGCAGATGGGGGGCCAGTCAAGCCCTCCAGCATGTTGGGGTGTAGCCTCTCCAAAGGCAGACATAACTGCAAATGGAACTTAGGTCACATAGATGGTCTAGAGGTGATGAAGCCGGCACATTAGACACGATGGGTGGTCATTGTTGTTTGAGTTTGTTGCTGCTGCTGTTGTAGGTGTGCTGTTGTGCGTTATGCTGCTGTTGCTGTTGCTGTAGGTTGTATTGTTGTATTGCTGTTGGTAGGGTTGCTGTTGCTGTTGCTGTTGCTGTTATGTGAGGTTGTTGGTGTAGTGAAGTTGGGAAATGATGGGAATGCCCATAGGTGGCAGGTTGTAGAAGAAGTGGCCTGGAGGTTTGAGACACATCATGTGGGTTTTGACTAGTTGTAGTTAAGGGGATGGTCCGATACAGCCTCTTGGAGTATAAGCCGAAAGCAAGTTGATTGTGTGCATCCAATAGGGACGCGCCGTGGCAGATTGCCCCCCCGAGCTCCCCATCTGCCTGAATTCCCTAGCAACTGGAGGCTAATGCGTTTTTGGGTTCTGCTTATCCTCATCCTCCTTCATCATTGTCGTGGACAGCAACGTTATCCACTGCTTTACCTTTGTCACCAGGTAGTCTTGCAGGGATTGGAAGACTGACCTCCAGGCCGGTTGCGTATGTCGAGGTGTTGCCAGTTGAAAGAACACCATAGTTATACCACCTCTGTGAATAACTCACGGCTTGAATTGGGGAGGGCTTCTCTTAGTTGGGGGAGAGTGGTGCTCCAAGGGCTCAAAATCTGGGACCTTCAACTTGTTTGGTCAGATCTAAAGCCAGGACAGATATGGTCTACAACACACTTCCTGTGGGAGTGAGAGATCTGGCATCTCCTTCACCATGGTGGGGGTGATTGACGTTGTAAGCCTCCAGTATTCTTGTGCGCTGATGCCGCCAGGAGGCACCAGCAACCCGCAAGTTTCTAGACCAGCTTTGATGTGTTCTTTGAACATGGATGGTTGTTGCTGAAATTACTCTGTAGTCAGCGGGTCTGTGGTTTGTTCTCACAGCTGGTTGATACACTCAGGGTCTGCTACAGGCGTCAAGGAGTCACAATCTGATCTCTCAGCAACACAGCTTCTGTAGACAAAGCAGTGAATGATTCTCAGTTGGAGTCCTCTGATGTAGAATTGCTCAATGCAAGTTCGCCAGTGCTCACTGCAGCATACATGCAATATTGGGCATTGTTAGTTTATAAAATTAGATTAATATAGCATGGAAGTATAAAGTGCTATTAAGGAGCCTAACGGGGTTTAGAAGAGTCAATACAACTATCATACTTTGGTATTCTCTGCTTAGACCATCAGCAGCCAGGTATAAACTCAGACCTGAAAGGTAAGTGAGGTAGCAGATTTTAGGGGTGGGGCTCTTTCCTTTGGACTGGCACTATAGCCTGAAACCATGAAAGGTAGCCTGTTCTTCCTCTGTGATGAGGCTGCTGGGTGATAGGGTTTTTTTTTCTCTAACGGCCTTGTTCCTGTGGCGGTTGAAGCTCAGTCCTGGCCACTGAAATAGGTAGGGTGCTTCTCATGGAGAGGAACTCTCACACAGCATTGTTGTGTCACTTTTCATGACCCCAACTAGAGGGTAGGAGGGTAGCAATTGTCATTTCTCCCTTACAACCTCGGGAGTAAGCCAGTCTTAATTTGGGTTCCCTGTAAGCTTTCAACCAGAAAATGGTTAACCCCCTGTTTGCATTCTCGTTTATGAAAAGGGCAGAACTAGATGAAGCTGATAACTCTGAACAACAACTAGGGGAAAGTCGGACAGACTAGATGCCCCATAGATCAAGCAGCTTACGTAAAAGGGTTGCAGAGGAACCTAACACGAGTCCAGGTGGCTATGGAAATGGAATCTGAACCTAGGTGGGAAGAAAGATCTGTTTGAAGGATTTGGGACCCTCAACGCAATATCCAAAGTGGTCCAAATCGGTCACTCTCTAGCCATGATGTATATCTCTTCTCATATGCCTTTGAAAGGAATTATGGGGTCAAGAACATGTGAGCAGGCATCATCTCTCTTAAAATAGCCACCTGATTGGTGTAGTGGTGGTTGGCCCAGGGTCTAGAAACTGGTGCTGGCCTGAAGTTTCCGTCTCTCGTCTAGGTAGCTTTAGCTCTGGCACTGGACACTATCCATGGGACAGTCTTCGCTTGCTCATCTCTTGGGTGATCATTGGCCAGTTGCAGCTGTCCAGCGTGCTTCGCCCATAGAGTACAACCACTGTACCTTCCTCCTCGCTGTAATCTGAGGGCAGCCGCTGCACTGCCACATGGTTACTCTGTAAGGGATATGGAGAGCTACTGTTCGCGTGTGGTCCAAGCATGCGGATGGTTCGGGAGTGTACTGGTCTCGAGGTCAACTCCTAGTAGACGGCTTTAACCTCCTAATTAGAGGTTGGGAGTCCACTAGGTTCCTGCATCAGTTAAACATATGGTTTTAGACCTATCTTGGGAGTCTCTATATTCTTCATACATTCTACACAATCGCCACAAACCAAAGGGAAAGAAAAAGAAAAAAAGAAGAAAAAAATCATAGACCACCAACAAAAGTCAAGAAAACACTACAATTGTAAGAGCATGCAATTAATTCAAGTATGAAGAGGGTTACTAGGTCAGTTGAGGGATGCAAACGTCAACACTTGATAAAAGAAAGACACGAAACCCTTAGAAATTGTTACAAACGAAAATAAGTACAAGGTAAGAGCTTGAAAGTTGGATTCAATTGCTTGCCTTTGCTATAGTGAACTGATTGCTCGAATTTAGGAACTGTTGTTTTCTCTTGTTTTTTCTCTCTAAGTTTTGAAATTTTTGAGGTGTAATGGGGTAAAAGTAATACTTGAGGTGACCCGCAGTAAATGGAGGAGGAAGTAACGTCTTCAATTCCGCCCACAATTGCATAACTGCTCGATAGTGGAGGGGTAGATCATCACGTGAAGTAAAAGTGTTGAAATTAACTGCCAAAGTTAAACGCACTATCCGAGGTTTGACTGTAACTGGGTAGTTATATTTCCGTTGGAAAGTCCTTTAGGAAACTAGGGGCAGACCCTGGGTATCGTGATTTGGTCAAATTTTCAGATATAACCAAGCCTGAAGGGGGCTGGTTGTTCGATTTAGTTACCAGACCTAATATACACCAAGGCTATGATTACCCAGTGGGCGACACACACGTGAAACCAAGGCCCAAGGGAGCTTGTTTCCATCGTCAAGGTATTACTGCATAGGAACCAACTTGGTAGTTGTGTGCAACTTGTCGTTGAGAAGATACAACATTATGCAAAGTGTAGTATAAAAAGCCGTCTTAGGTCATCCAGGCTGTAGTTCACAGATATACACTTACCTACAACATATATATTATATTATAATATTGTATTATATATTATATAGATAGTATATATATATTATATATATATATATATATATATATCCACCGCGGCATGCAATAGAAGAGCACAGGTAGTCAGCTTAGAGGAGACAAGTAGGTAAAGACATTAGGTGTACTTACAGGCTGGGAGGCTTAAGACTGCCTTATATAATATTGCTGCATGGTGGCATCAGTATCTTTTGATGACAAGTTCCAATTAAGTTCAGGGTAGGTGTTTGCACTGCTTCCCTTTGACTGGGGTGAAGGCGTTTTGATTCCTTTTTGGGCTTGGATTCTTATTTATCAAGTCACTGGGTATGTGTATATGGGCTTGGTATATACTATTAGGCCTGGTTAGTAATATGTCCACAACAGCCCCTCCATGCCTGGTTATGATCTAAATATTTTACAGGTTCAATAGATCACCAGGTCTGCCGGTGTCATAAAGGACTTTCCCAGACCAAATCTATATGTTTACATTGAAACCTGCGAATAGTGGGCGATTTTTAACTTTGGGCCAAGTTAATTCACACTTACTGGCGAGTAATGATTAACCCACTTATGTGTAGTATTACATTGTGGGCGAATGAAGGGGTTGCTTCTTTATTTATGGCGGGTACTTTCACATTCATTTTACAATTCAAACTTCAAAATTCCAAATTGAGCAGAGGTAAAGAGAGGAAAATCAACAGTTCACCCTCCAAGATTCACCACTGGAACAAGGCGTAGATTGGAAGTTCGACTACAATTCTCACCTTGTGCTGCATTTCGTTTGTGACAAGGAGATTCGAGGAATTCAAGGCCTGCCTTCAATCGGCGTGCAAACGTTTTTGCGTCCAATTGATGCAGGTAATCCCTTCTTCTTAATTTAACGCATGTCTACGATGTAGTGGCTTTCCAATTTTGCTGGTGTGGTTTGTGCTTTTTTTTTTGTTTTTTCCCATTATTTCCTTTGGCTTGTGGTCGTTTGTGTACGAATGTCTGAGATTATAGTGACTCCAAATAGGTTTCGAAAACTCCATTAATTTAATGATAAGGAACTAGTGAGGATCACTAATTGGAGGGTTAGGAAGCCAATTTCAGTAAAGAAGTGTGTCTTCAGACCCAAGTACTCTGATGCCATTCCAAGCTAGACAACCAGTAGACCCTTCTTTTTCTGAGGGACAGCTGTGGCGGGTGAAGCAGGTGCCTCTTGATTAAGGAGGAGGAGATACATTGGGTTGTATCTAGGGATTAGGAAGAGATGGACAGAGTGCTGGCTGTGATTTCCTAGAGGATGAATAAGCAGGGCATCATGGACAGGTGGTCAGGAGAGAAAGGCTCCTAGGGACCGGAAGGAAACTTCAGGAACATCAGTTCTGGATCTTGACAACCCTAATTGGACTTCAGTCGGGTGGCTGATATTAAGGAGAATGATGGTTGCACACTGCCCTGACAGTGAATTTTTAAAAAGGCATATGAGAAGAGGTTGACCATCAGATCTGGATAGTGTGTATGGCGTTTGGAGCGAGCTTTGGATACTGGTTTTAAGGTCCAAAACTTCAACAGAGTTCTCACCCAGATTCAGAATTCTATGGTGTTAGGTTTCCCTTCATCCTTTATGGTAGAACTGCTTGACTTGTGGGGGATCAGGTTGTGTCAACTTGCACCAAGTGATGTCAGAGGATCATAAGCTTCATTTGGTCTGTACTTGCCTTAATAATTGGAGATGTACGCAGGGTGGTCTGCAGAACTATTATGGGTTGAAGCTTAAGGGGGACTCCAGATGAAGACTATGGGTAACCTGTAAGTGGAAGGGGGAAATGTACACATATGTCACCTCTTACCCTTTGGTTGGGGTGTCTGAAAAAGTGACACAATAAGGTGTGGCTCAGAATTCCCTTTCATGAGAAGCCCCCTTCTTTACCAGGCAAGGACTGAGTTCACCAGACAACAAAGCTTGAGGGAAAGTCGCCTGTCTTCAGGGACCCTTAACATGAAGGGAAAAAGCCACTTTCGTGGTTTCAGCTTTATGGTGCAGGTCCAAACGGAAAGAGTCACTACCAAAAGATTGGCTCTTCTTTAACTCTTTAAAAGGTTTATTGTACCTGGCTGCTTGGTGGGTTCTAGAGAGGAGATCTCCAGAAGTAAGTTCTGTTGAATTGAAGTCTTTCTAACCGTTAGTCCTTAATTGCCTTTTTCACACTTCGATGCTTTATTGATTTAATTTTATAAAGTAACCAAATGCATTTGTTGTATGTGAGTGGAGGTACTGGGAGCTGTATGGTTTATTCCTGAACATTAGGAGGACTCCAATGGAGAAATTGCTGCTTTTCTCAGATTTGGTGTGCTGAGAAGAATGCAGGTATGTGACTCTTGATAGTCTTATGTGATTGAGGGTCTCGAGGTTGTGTTGTCAGCTGGTGAGACAAAGCCACTGATTTTTATTATTAATTAGAAGAGTTAGTACGAATTTTTGATTGATGTCCCTGGACTTTGAGAGAGTTGCAACAGACATCCATCCACATGTCAGTAACACATTGGAGCTGGTCAAGGAGAATTTGCAGGGTGGTGCGTTCAGGGGTGCATCAGAGGGAAAGATCATGAGCTGAAACGCCTATCACCCCAACATGGTGGAATAGGAGATCGAGAGCGTCCACTCCCAAAGGGTAGGTTGCAGACCACATTCTAGTCCTAGTCTTAGGACGCTGGGAAAGGCTGAGGGTTCTGACTTTGGAGCCTAAGGAGCATACATTCCTCTCTATGAGGAGAAAGCCCCTCCTCATGTCAGGGTGGTAGGGTACCACAGGAGGTGGTGTGACCATGGTTGTTCGTTCGGCCATGGGCCCAGTCTGGAGGTTAGTCTTCAAATCTAGTCAAGAGCTGAAGCTGGTGACAGAGGTGAAGAGTGAGTAGGGTTGGAGGTCGGATGTTATGTGTCGCGATCGACAGTTGATGAGGAGGATGAGAAAGAGAGGAAGCCTAGGGAAGACATTGGTTTCTAGGTGGCAGAGGGAGATCAAGAGCAGAGTGGAGGCTGCGTAGTGGTGGGATTTGCAGGATGCTTGGGAATTTGGGTTTAATATGACAGATGGTTTTGGCTTGTGGGCTTGGTACTCTAGGTAGGGCGTGGTTGTAGTGGTGCCATCTCCTCACCTGCTACAACTTTGCCAAATGAGGACTGGTTGATTAAGGTTCCGGCGCACTTTTTCTGGTTCAGCTGGCACTGTTGTGCATCCACACGTCTCTACTTATATCAGCCGTCAAGGCATTTAGCGACACGCAACCGACATGTAACCAGGCGGCAATAGCAGCAAAACAACTGATGAAAAAGTTAGCAGCAGTATACATACGTAGACGAGACAGTACAGAGCAGCACTATAACAGATAATTGATGAGAGAACAGTCATAGTACAATTTGAGAGTGTACTCTACGGTGGTCTATTGTTATCCAGAAGTCATATCCAGATACTGGAGCGTATTTTAGGTGCAGCCCCAGTTCACTTGCATTAGGTTGGCCTTTGAAGAGGCTAGGAGCTACCCATATGAGGTGGCTTGATTGGGGCCACATTGTGGAACACTTGGTGGCTAGGAATGCTGCTTTCCATGCTATCTTATTATGATGCTCCAATAATGGGGATGATAGGGCTCCACCAGCTCTTTGAGTATACTTGGCTAAGGTTATGAGGTTTGTCCTTCTATATTTTAAGGTTATTGCTTCAAGACCCTGTATTTTGAATTATTTGTCAGGTGTCCTAAGTTAACTTGCTGATTTTTTGTAGGTGTCAAGTTTGGGTTGTCAGCTCGGTCTTGAGCTTTGAAGCCGCGACGATGCCTGCTCAAGGTTGTAGAAAGAGACCAAGCAATATTTGAAGGCGAAGCAGCCTAGCTCTTGTACAGGGAACTATGAGCACTGAGGAAGCTTCAGCGACATGAAATTGAGAGGGTCCAGGGCAATCTGAGGTCTTGGCCAAGGCACAATTAGCAACTGCGAGAGAAGAAAAAAGTAAGATACTCATAGAAGTGCAGGGACAATGCCTAAAAGAAGCAGGGAGCGGTTGAGTAGGAGGGTCACTGGGTTGGCTGTGAAGATGTTGTCTTTTAGAGACATCCAAAATCATGAGCCTAACTGAGGCAAAAGATACCTGGGAACCCTGAATAGGAGAGAGAAGTTAACAGGGATGGATGACTGGTTAAGAGTTGACTGAAGAGCTGGGTGCTTGATAGTATGGAAAATATTAGAGATGCGGGAACTAAACAGGCCACTTGTTCTATGTACTAACCTGCTGGTCTACTTAGGTGTGGCGGCATGTGGACCCAAATTTGGACTGGTCCAAGAGTGGACGAGGCGTTTGGTGAGATAACCCTGGTGAAGTGTTGCACCACGCTTTGGCTGAGTTGCTTCACTCTAAATTGAAGTCAGGTGACTGGATGCATATTGAGTATGTTGTGTACTGAGACATTGCGGTGGAGAAAGTGATGTGAGCTAACTTTTTCGTGACGGACACACAGGTCTTTGATGACTTGGTTCGGACATAACATGGGATAATGATTTTGTGTTCTGGTGATGCTTAAGTTTGAATCCCTATAACCTCAAAGGGGCAACTTAATGGACACGAGTTGCTAAGGATCCAATGGAATGCAAATCTCAGCAGCCAGAGCGACTAACAGGTGGAAGTATAATCTGTGGGGGAGATGTGGCGATTCAGAAACAGATAGGAGGTAGATCGAAAGTGGTGGGGATGAAGCAAAGCTGCTGAAGTGATTGTCTGGAGATGAACCAATGGAGAGCCAGCACGCAGGAGGGAGATAATGTAGGTGAGCTCACAAAAGGTGAATGCAGCTGAAGGAGTCCTGAGCTGAATGCTCCTGCAAAGGAATCGGGTGGCTACTTGTGAATCAGGACTTCTTAGGGAAGTTCACACTGAATGGCTAAGTGATGCATCCAATGTCTCTGTCTCTATCCATCTTAGCCTTTGCATCTTTTTCCTTAGCCTGCTTTGTGGTTGCAGTTTAGAAAACAATATTGTGAACAACTTAAATTATATTTGGCATTTTTGAAAGAACAATTGATACTAGCCTTGACAGGGCCGTCTTTTG
>SNQN01003267.1:51185-63145 GCA_008642245.1 Bassia scoparia | reverse complement strand
CGAGTGAACTACCCTGGGGCAACCCAGGAACAGCCCCTTCGATGGAGGTGTCAGTATTTACCAGGGTATTCAATATTTAGAGAGAGATTGTAGGTAGTGTTTGTTCGTATGAACTTACCAGCCCTTGGGGCCTCAAGCCTGCATTTTATACCTGGAATCTGCATGGTCAAAGCTTCCCCAATCATGACAAGTGGCCTGTATACATACCAGGGTAGGTGTCTTACATGCACCCAACTTTTGACTAGTTGGTTGGCTCAGTTTTGTCTCCTTTTAGCCCATGGTGTTTCCCTTTAATAAGGCCCATTGGATCAACTAGCACGAATTAGGCCTATTGGATTTAGTTAGCATGGGCCTTGGTGGCTATTGGGCYWGGTGGCTCAATGGGTACCAWCAGTCTCCAAAAAAAARTAGTCGCTAAATTGCAACTAACCTATTAGTTGCTAAAGTAAAAAGTAGTCCCAAATTGCAACCAACGTGTTAGTCTCTAYAATAAAATGTGGTCGCTAAATTGCGACTAACCTGTTAGTCGCTAAATGTAAAAGGTGGTCGCTAAATTGCGACTAACCGGTCAGTCRCTAAGTAGTCGTAAAATAGCGACCACATCATATTTCAGTCTCCATTTTCAAAATTGCGACCTAGGTTTAGCGACCATAAAAAAATTGGTCTCCAGCGGTCGCAAAGCCTAAATAGAGACCGCTTTTAAGAGAAAGGCGGTTGTTAATGGCGATCGTTATTTTGACTTTTTCTTGTCAATGAATTTTGCTAAGCATTGTGTATTTATTGACATTGATAAATTAGGATTGGTTACCTTTTGTCTGTCAAACATTATGGTCCAATCTGATCTACCATTTGATGTCAAAAGATTCTTAAGATGATTAAAAAACCATGACCAAGACACCTTGTTTTCTGAATCCACCACAACTACTGCTAGAGGTGATCAAAATAGCAAGGCCCGGACCAAAATTTTTCGGGCTTTGGTCACGACTTTTCCGACCCGAAAATTCCATTTTTTGTCTGGGCTTTGGCGATAAAATTTTAGGCATTTTGGTTAAATATTTGGGCCTGGCCCGAAAAGCCCACTAWGCCCGCACTTATTTTTTGAGCTTTGGACACAAACGTTAGGCCCGAACCTAGGCCCGGTCCGATTAAAGGGCTTATATTTAAAGGCAAGTCCAGCCCGAATTCGGCCTAGCCCATGATCACCTATAGCTACTACTATTGGGAATATTTCATTATTCCCATCTAAACCAACAATACTAAGCAGCACTCCACCATAATTGTCCTTAAGGTGGCATCCATCAACATCAACAAAGCCCTTTATGCAGCCCTCAATCAATCCTGGGAATTGTGCTTTATAGCTGATAAAATTATGCTTTTGAAATTGTAGTGGTCTTTCAAGAAGTAAGTAACTGTTTCCGCAGTGCAAAAAGCCTTAGACTCAGGATCCTTGTCTTTATCATTTTACAATAACCAACTAGATACTGGTAGGATTCATTATGCATGAATATTATCCATGTTAAAGCGCCAGTTATATTAATGTGTATGGTCTTAGTCATCACAAAGTGAGCAAAAATTTTGTTACTAAACATTTATAGATAATATTAGATTAGTTTGCATAAAGATATTGTAGGCCTGCGCCCTTATCAGGCCTTTTCCTACATTGATTTTGAATTTTGGTTTAAACCACATAATCGCACGTGAGTGCGTTGGGTTGTGTTATCGATAGAGGGACCGCCATCGTGCTCTATACAGTAATTACATGTCGCCTGAAACATTGGTGTCAAACTAATGGCCCCACTGTTAGGTCCAGTAACCAGATTGTGGGTTCGGGGATATGGTACGGATCTGATCTTTGACCTAATCTGCCCGCATGTAGCGGCCTCTACTTGGTCTCATTGTAGTTCCATAAATCATAATAATTGAATTCAAAGAGACTATGGATTTGATCTTCGAATGCGCATTGAATTACTACAAGAGTTGATTTCTATTATGCATATATCGCTACCTAGCCTAATTATTGTGACCACTTTAAATTAGATAAACTAATATGGTGCCTAAAATCCATTTGTGCATAATTAATCTTAATTTAATGTGATTCAAGCAAATTGTGATCTTGATTAAGCAAATAAGAGAGGCATATGTACAAATATCAAGAATAATATATATAGAAATCAAAGCTTAAATATATGTGAATTTACTCACCTTGTATCACTACCAAAACAAAAGATAACAAAGCAAGGTTAGTCTATCAATAGCTTTGCTTCCGAACGAATCGCTTATCACAACAAAAGAGATTCTTAGTRTTGACAATAATAATTCGAGCGATTGCGATAAAACCAAAAACGATTGAAAATAATATGATTTGTATAATTGAAAACCAAAAGAGAATCAATAAAACTGAACGTATTATGTTGATCAAGATCAATAATAAAAAAAAGAGAGAATTAGTTTAAATAGCCTAAGAATTTGTACCTAAATCCGTAAATATACGACTCCGAAAGCTGCGACAAATTCAAGCGACTTTTGATTTTGATAAGTGGTTTATGTTTTGTGGATTGAATTTGAATGAAAGAGAGGTTTTTGAGAGCTTTGAATTGCACAACATACAAAGGTTTTCATTGATGTTAGATTAAGCACCGAGAGCGCACATTTATAAGCGTTTTAGGGAAAAAAGATAGATAGAGGAAGATCGTATATACGCTAAAGGAAGCGTATATACACTTGTGGTGACATGGCTTTCCACATCATCGAGCGTATATACGATATGTTTTGTATCTATCTTTGTTTGGGAATTTGCATGTGTATTTTCTAGAACTAATCTACGATCCGAGAATTCTCCTTTATTCAATTTCAGCTTGCTTGGAGATCAAGATTAATCTTCTAGAATATTCCAGATCATTCCCGAATTTTCAGGATTTATCTTAGAATATCTGAATTTATTTGTTTTGAAAATTATTTCGGAAATTTATGAAAATCATAGAAAAAAATTTTAAAATACTGGCGAATTCAGAAAAATGAGAGGAATAAGATGAGAATGAAAAATCTTAGAAATGACCTTAAGAAATAATTCTAAAAAAATCATTTTGCTAAGAAAAATGGCCTAAAAAAAGAAAATAATCAAAATAAATATTTTCTGTCTATGATTGGGTCCTCTGCATATGATTTCAAACTCAACTTTAATTCGACTCATGCAAATGGTATTTGTTCAAATGGGTGGGTTCAAATGGGTGTGTTCAAATGGGTGTGAATTTGTCGCAGCTTTCGGAATCAATCTATTTCGAAATGTCGTACTTTTCATCACTGCCTATTCAATTTGGGTAGACACTTTTGGGTGTCTACAGATACATATGATATTATGTTGATATAATAAAAAATAACTTTCAGTTTTTAATTTTTTTTAAAAGAAGGAGAAAGCGTTAAAAAAAAAGAGGCAAGATTGTGTTCATTTAATTTCACTAACTTTCCATTTATTTTCAACAATAAATGAAATACTGGAAAATATAATATATATTCGGGTGAAAAATAATATTCTATCTTAACAGATCAAGGGGTCATCACTAAATCTACTCGAAACAAGTGGGAAAAAAAACCTTAATACTTACTATTGTTAAAGTTGAGCATTGAACGCCCAAGGTTTTGTGTTCTTATTTGTTATGAAGATTGTAAAATTACTAAAGAAATATTAGTGCCTATAGAATCAAATTTAAAAAAATATGAACAACTCCTTCGCCTACCAAGACTACATAGAGGAAGGCATCATAATAGATTAATTGGCATTACGTACTCTAAGGTTGATATTAGCATAACTTTCGATTAAATTTGGTTTTAACTCTTACATGATTATCTTTTTGGTTTACATTTACTCCCTCCGTCACGCAATAATAGCAACACTTTCCTAAAATGGGTGTCACATAACAATAGCAACACTTCTATTTTTCTATTTATAAAAAAGTTTTTAATATTAAAATTACAAAACTACCCTTACTAAATATTCTAAACAATAACAAATTAAAATACTTATATCCTAATTTATCTTAACCTAAACTAATTACTCCAACCAAATTTAATACCCCATCTCCTTTCTATCATCAAACCATTCATCTCCCCCAATTAACAACCCCAAATCAATTTACCCCAAATCAATTTCAAACCCACCTTCTCTCTCCAAACCCTAACTCTCAAACCCACCCTCTCCCTCCCTAAGACTACCGTCGCGCCGTCGCGCCCCCCTCCCTCTGAACTGTCGTCGCCCTGCCCCTCTCCCTCCTCCTATAACCGCCACGACGCCAAACGTCGCCTCCCAATCACCTCTCTTCGATCAATTTGTCACCTCACAACCACCTCTGATCTCTTCGATCAAATAACGCGAATTGAACCTCTGTGACGGTTAGTAAACTAAGCGAGCCGCCTCCCAACCACCGCAACGTCAATCAACGCGACGCCCTTTCGATCATTTCTCTCTTTCTTCGATTTGAACCTCCACGACGACCATTTCAATTGGGGAAAAATCGAAACTCTAGATTAAGATCTAGGGGCTGATCTCGATTGGGGGGTGGTTTTGATTGGGGTGGTGGTGGCTAGGTAAGGAAGGGGTGATGGTGGCTGGGTAGGGAGGGGGTGGTGTAGTGGCAGGCTGGCAGCGTGAGTGGTAGCGGTGTGGTGGTTTCCCTTGTGTCCACTAAGGGTAAAAATGTCTTTTCATACACTTAATTACAATTATCTTATTTCCAAAGTTAAGTGACACTAATACAAGTTTTGCTATTTTTGCGTGACGGAGGGAGTATTTTTCTTTATCTTTTTTTTACGCTATAGTTGATATTAGTTGTAAAATATCATACTCTATTCTTTAAAAAAACAAAACAAAACAAAAACGTAATATTTAAAAAATGGAAAGAATATTAGTTTTTTTAAATCAAACTTAGATAGATTAGCTTTTTAAATTGGTTTAAAATATTGCTTTTAAACGTAAATATATTAGCTACATTACTTCTTAGCTTTGAAATTTGATCGTGGACGTACAATTGAAATGCTAATTTGGGTTATGTAATTGTTTCATTATTTAGCAAGGTCTTTATTGGAATAATGATGCAGTTGAAGTATAATTTTGTAAGTTATTATGTAATTGAAATGTTATTATCAGTTAGAATTAATCTAATTTTCATATAATTATTTAGTATTTGTTGCTTTATGCAAATTCTAGAGTTCTTTAATTGTAGTGTGTGATACTCGAAAGAATCGATTGAATTTTGTAGATTATTCAAGACCTTACCTATCGGTAATTTGTAAGACCACTAGCACTGGTGGGCAAAAAAACACTTCCTCACCACTCTCTTTCCTACTTTCTCTTTCTTTCCACCCAATTTTTTGTCATATATGAAGTACAACTTTCTCACCACACCAATGGTAAAAATCTCCTCATCAATCTCTCTCCTACTATTCCCTCTACCCCACCATAAATATACATCACCTTTTTTTATTTTTACCCAACATTTCTTTTAATATTTATAGTTTTTGAAATTATGATTAATAATTAATTAATCACTTTAAATTATCCTTTGAAAATACGGATAACATATAATTATGTAATTACATTTAATTAATCAATTTAATGTAATTACGTATAATTACTTTATCACCCCATTTAAGAAAAAATTTAATTAATAACTTAATTATCTATTAAAAATAACGAAAGGACACATGGAAAACATTCCATGAAGGACCTTCTACAACAAGACCACTCAAGTATGTACGTTGATTCTGACACTTCCGATGGACATGGTTCCATCAAAAAACGAAAATTTTGTGGCATGAACAGATTCCTAACTTGTCCTCTCCGATTGATTATGCTGCTTCCCGATCCGCTGCTGCTGGAGGTCCTAATGAACCGGGTTCTTTACGGCTTAAACGTAAGCTTGGTGAACCGGTCCATGAAGCTTTCAAAGAAAGGATAAAGTCAAAACCTAGGCTGCAAGAGTTTAATGCTGATGGGAAAACTGCTCTTGAAAGTGTGACGACGTCGTCTCGAGTGGAGGCACCCATTTATAGCAGATTTCAGCTTTGCCCAGGTATTATCGCTCCAACCACCTACTTGTATCTAGATTTTGCTACACAACACCCAAGATCTTCTGCCTGCTTATTACTATTGCAAGAGAATATGAAGAGAGTTCTTTCGAGTTTTATGCATGCAACATATCTAAGTCATAAGGAAACCTGCCATTTATTGCATACCCAACCACTCCTCTATAAAGGAAGCGTATTGGGTAGTAGATATTCCCCTCGCTTTTTACTGGTCTTTGCCCGTTCAGTCACCCTTACCATATCCACAAAAAACCTTAATCTTTCCTACATGTCCTTGTACAAAAATGGACCATGAATTGGCACACCTGTTTGCTACCTCAGAAAGGTTATTTTATGGTAATATTGAGGATCTCAATGAATTGGTGAGAGTTGAGGATAGGCTTTTTGTGCCCATTTTCAATATTCTTGACCTGTTTTCCCCTCGATCCAACCCTCTCAGCCCAACCAAAAATTACCCACCTAGCAGGCTTGTAATTTTGGGAGAAATGATTTGGGCTGCTCTTTCTTTTTCTGAAGCCTCAAGTGGTTCCTCAAGTGGGGATTCTTACCGTTCCATAGAATCCTTTGAGTTCCAGCAGTTACAAGCCCAACTTACACCAGCTTTGGATCTCCCTGTTTTTGGTCACCCTAATAGTCTATGGAGGGCCCTCCAACTCATTGTTGAGCCCTTTTGTTCCCCTCCCTCTCCAAGCCACCAAAATTCTCACTCTCAGACCCAAGTTCGAGCCCCTTTTCCCCAACATGGAAATCCTGAATGTCTCACACCTGTCAACAACTCTGGAGAGTGAGGATGAAGATCCTACCATTGCTCCCCTTCTAAGAAGGAGTACTCCAAAACCCCTAGAAATGGAATATGTGCACCAAGAGTCTCCTGAAACTCAAGGTTTTGACAATGACAACTTGGCTCTACCCCCTAAGGGTTCTCTGCTAAACTCTCCTGCAAAACACTCCCCTGACAGTGACAGCAGTTCTTCTATTGACCTTCCCACTCACTTCATGCATGTCATAAAACTGGTTACTTCCGAGTCCTCTAGCTCTGGGGACAAAAGAAAGAGGAAGTTCTTTGAATGCATGGGTAGGAAAACAAAAAGAAAGATAGCTGAGGAGAGGAAGGAAAGGATTGAGATAAGAAAGAAGCTAGGACGTAAGGCACATGCAAAGCTTGACATACTGCTGGATGAGGTTGTTGAGCTGAAAAGGAAGAAGATTGCTAGGGTTCTTCTGAAAGGGGAGGAAGCTGTGTTTGTCAATTCAGTTACCAAAGCTAGAGAAAGCTCTTCTAGAGCTGCTGAAGGAGAGGATACTACACTCAAAATTGAATGGATGTCTTAAGAAAGCACAAGTGACTGTGAAGAAGCAAGTTATGCGAAGGGATCAAAGGATGGCCAAAATCCTTAGGTGGATAGATGAAAACTATGATGTGGAATTGTAGGGGGGTTGGAACAGAGGGAACACTCACAATTCCACACATTTGGTAGTTGGTCTCCCAAATCAACCCAAATTTTGTATTCCTCGGTGAAACTAAAACTGATGTAGCTAGCGTAGTCCTTAGCTTTGGTAGGAAGGGTTTTATTAACTTTACTGGTGTTGATTCTAGTGGATGTGCTGGTGGCCTTTTTGTTGCTTAGTCCACCACAATCCAGGCTAATGTGTTGCATTGTAGCAAGAATGTTATTATACTTGATGTGAATGAAGCTGATTTGACTTACTACTTGTTCTTTGTCTATGTATGGCTTCCCTTACTTAGAAGAAAGAAGAACTGTGTGGGATGAGATATCTATGCTTAACTCAACTTATGAGGGAGCTAAATGTTTCATTGGTGACTTTAAACAAGTGGAATTTCATAGCCAAAAATTGGGGGTAAACAATTATATTCAAAGGGCAAATTATTTTACTTTTTGGAAGATACCTCGCAATCTTTCGGAGCTTCCTAGCTCTGGGGCAACTTTCACTTGGACAAACAATAGATTGGATGAGGGGAATGTGTATGAGGATCTTAACAGAGCCTACTCTAATCCTGAGTGGTTGCAACTTTTCCCTAAAAGTTTAGTTTGGAAGCACGAACTTTTCTCTGACCATGCCACAATTGTTCTTCATACTCATCCAGTAAGCACAAGAAGAAAGAGGCCCTACAAAATGGAAGCCTGGTGGCTTATGTGTGCTGAAGCCAATGCTAACATTAAGGAAGAATGGGGGATCTCTCCTCAAGGGTCCCCTATGTTCACCCTACAGAGAAAATTTTGGAATATTCTATGTAGAAGCAAAGCATGGTGCCTTAATTTCAAGATAAACAATGGAATAACATGGGATAAATTTAATGAAGAACTCTTAGAAGTTAAGGGTGACTATGATAGCCAGGATATTAAGGAGATTATCACCACAAAGAAGCAATGCATTGATCAAGAAAATATACAACATGTATACTGGAAACAAAGGGCAAAAAATAGATGGGATATGTGGGGTGATCAGAGTACTAGTTTCTTCTATAAATTTGTTAAGACAAGGAAGACCAGGAATGAGATTCGTGCTCTTCAACTCGATGATGGCAGCTGGGTTCATGATGAAGATAAATTTGGGGGGCTCTTTTCAGATTATTTTCAGCAGCTATTCAAGTCTAATCCTGATGAGGACCCTTGGAAGCCTTTGTTTATTGATGAGACTCAGAAGCAAAGTTGGCTGGTTGGGCATACTTTGGACACCAACCACAACTCACATCTTACTAAACCTTTCACTTTGCAGGAAATTGAAGATGTTGTCTTTTCCATGAAGCCTCTGAAGTCTCCTGGTCCTAATGGTATCCCTCCAAATTTTCTTCAAAAACAATAACACCTCATCAAGAATGATGTCTAGCTAGCAATCAAGTCCTTCTTTGACAAGGGTCACACGCTTCAAGAAATAAACAAGTGTTATATTTCCCTAATCCCAAAGATTGATCAACCAAAGAAGGTCATTAACTTCAAGCCTATCAGTCTCTGCAACACTGTTTATAGGGTCCTTTCTAAGGCTATGGTTCGAAAACTTAAACCTATCATGAAGGATATTATTAGTGAGTTTCAGAATGCTTTTGATCCTGGTAGACTAATGTCTGATAACTACATTATTGCGAATAAGCTGGTTGGCATGCTCAAAAGGAAGAATAAGGGTAAGAAATATGAGGCTATCCTTAATATTGACCTGAAAAAAGCTTATGATAGGATCTCGTGGAGCTTCTTAAGGGACATCCTCATGTACTTAAAGTTCCCTGATAAATGGGTGCAATGTATTACTCAGTGCTTCTCTACGGTGTCCTACTCTGTTCTTGTCAACGGCAGTCCTTCCTCATGGTTTAAGCCAAAAGCTGGTTTAAGACAAGGGGATCCCCTTTCCCCTTATCTTTTCCTTCTCTGCATGGAGTTTTTATCCAAAAGATTTATCTACCTGCAAGGGACAAAACAACTCAAGGGTCTCAAGGTAAGTGGACATGGAGACATGATTAACCACTTGTTATTTGCTGATGATGCCCTCTTCTGTTTCAAATTTACCAAGGAAGGGACTACCCTGGTTAAGGAAACCATTGAAGAATTTTGTAGCATCTCGGGTGAGCTTGTCAACTACAACAAACACATTCATGTTAATAGCAGTAATACCTAGATGAAGTGAAGAGAGGTGTAAGCTTCCCTTAGGTTATGAGGATGTTGAAAAGCTTGGAGTCTACTAGGTTGTCCTATGGATGTAGATGGAAGGAGCTCGATGGTTTTTAATGCTATTTATGAGAAGGTTGTGAACACTATCTCTTCTTGGAGGTTCTTTCATCTGTCTCAGCCAGGGAAGGCCATCCTTATTAACTCTATTCTAGTGGTGCTCGCTTCACATATTATGGCTATCTACATGTTCCCTAAGAAGATCCTTCAGAAGATCAACTCAGTTTTACTCAAGTTATATTGGGCAAGGTCTATCGATAGGGGTACTATTTACTGGAGGAAGCAGGAGAAACTTGAAAAACACAAGTACCAGGGAGGCATAGGCCTTAAAACATAGAGATYCTCAATACAACCCTTGTTCACAAGCAAGCATGGAGAATCCATAACCATCCCGGTCTGCTCATGAGTCGAGTCATGCAAGCCAAGTATAAGGGTAGCTTCCTTGCTCATAAAAACAAGTCTTTCCCTAATGGTGCATCCTGGTGTGCCAGAAGTATAAGCAAATCTGTGGGGTTGTTGAATGAAGGCATCAGAAGAAGAGTAGGTGATGGGAAAAGTATTGATTTTTTAATGCTGTGGATTGGTGAGTCAAAGCTACAGGCTAGACCAGGGATTGATATCAATGGTATTAAATGGGTTTCTGATCTGATCAATGAAAATAAACAATGGAATGCTCATCTGGTTTGGCACACTTTCGGAGATATTGATGTGAAAAACATCCTTGCCACTCATATTCCAACCTAGACCATGGAGGACCAGCTTGATTGGAGTTGCACGTTGAATGGGAGATACACTTTCAAGTCAGCCTACGACTTCCTTCTTACTCAAAGACAATTGCATGGCAATCCAGAACGTAGTTTCTGGAAATTACTATGGAAAAGCAAAATGAGTGTGAAGTGGAAGCATTTTGCCTGGAAGATTGCAACTAATAGTCTACCCAAGTTGGGGAATCTTAAAAAGAGGGGTATTCAGGTTGAAGAGACTTGTGGCATGTGTGGTGAGAGAGAGACCACCACCCATCTTTACATGACCTGCTTTGTAGCTAGACGCATCTGGCTTGCCTCCCCTCTTGGTATTAGGATTGATGTTTGTACTGGTGGTGAGTTCAAGGACTAGTTTATAAATTGGTTTTGCCTACCTTACCAAGGAAAATAACGAGAAGTGGATTATCCTGGTGGCAACAAGCTGGAGTGTCTGGTGCCATTGAAATGATGTGATCTTCAGAAGTACTAAAGTTAACCTGGAGTTTATTATGGCTAGAATGCTAAGGGAGCTGGACCTTTGGAAACAAAACTTTAATGATAATACCGATGACTTAGATGAAGGCTTATCATCAAGAAGAGATGTTCCCCCAACCCCTAGTTTGCATTGGACCAGAGGACAACATGTTGGTGTCTGCAATTGTGTGGCGATTATTGATGGTGCTTGGAAGGCTAAAGGCTCGTCGTGGAAGGTAGCAGTGGGTCTGGTTGTGAAACAAGATGATATTACAAAGCTACGAAAGAGTACCAGAATCTGGGCACTAGATGCCACTCAAGCTGAATTCCTTGTTGTTCTAATGGCATTAAGAGAAGCTACAACTATCTCTGCGGACGTTGAGATTTGGACTAATTGTCAAACTATAATTGATTGTTTGCAGGATGAAGAGAAGACTCCTTCGATGTGTCGTAATATTCTGTAAGATATAGTTGGTGTTTGTACTTCTTTTTCCTATGTTATGATTCGCAAGGTTAGTAGGAATTTAGTTAATGAAGCCCATGTATTAGCAACTTGTGCTAGGAAAGGGCCTTAAAGTTGTTGTTGTTTGTTGTTTCTTCAAAAAAAAACCAAAAGGACACAATTAACATATTCGATTGAAATTTTATACTCTTGTAGACATTACATTGGGACACAAATGCGACGATAATTAATTAAAACATAATTAACGGAAATATATACTTGAAACATAATACAACACATAACTAGAACATAATAAGAAAATAAATTAAAACATAATTAAAAATACATTAATACAGCAACAACTAGAACACTACCCCATCATCACGCCTTGGAACTATTCATTTTGTATCGTAACGGAAGTATTGCCAATGGTGCTCTGATACCACTTTGTAACACCCCAATAATTCTCCTTTTTTTCTGTGAAATATTTAATTGAAGATACGGAGAACTATTGACATGTTATCGCCACGTGTGAAAACGTTT
>SNQN01003267.1:19639-48399 GCA_008642245.1 Bassia scoparia | reverse complement strand
TAATTTTAAAATATCTCTTTTTTTTTTTTTAGAAATTTTGGATAAAAGAAAAGATAAATTTCTATCATAAAATAAAAATTTAAATAAGATATATACCTTTTTATCACAAAATATAATTTAAATGAAAATAATGGTATTTAAATAAAAATATATATCTTTTTATAAGATAAATAGTAATATATTTATAAGGAAGTATATTAATAAATTTTTGAAAATTACGGGGGATTACATGCTCAAGCAAATCACGCTTCAGAGCTATATGCTTTTCTTTGTTGCGAACTTCTATCCTTCGTTGAACATACTTGTTTAAATCAATGTCTCTCGGTCGTCCGACGTTGTATTTGAAAGGCTCATTGTTGTTCATCGTGGCACTTGTACTAGCTCTTGAGGTTGCAATCGTGTGTTGCGGGCGATCTTCTTCATAGTATTAACACAGAATGCCTACTCTAGTGAAGGTGTGTCATTCGTCCACCTCGATCATGTTGTGCATAATTAGACAAGCCTTCATTATGTCACACAAAATGTCTTTGTTGAATGCTAGTGACGGCTCATGTATGATAGCCCACTGAGCTTGTAAGACTCCATAGGCTCGTTCAACGTCTTTCCGAGCCGTTGCTTGTCTATCTGTGAACAACTTGTCCTTCCAAACTTGTGGATGAGTTATACCTTGGATGAAAGTTGCCCATTTTGGATAAATTTCCTCGGGTGAGTAGTAATCGTAATAGTACGTATTACCATTCACCCTGRATTCTATCGGCGGTGCAACACCTATAGTACATCATCAAATACAGTTGTAATCCCTCGTATTTTAAAGCATTTTAGAAATATAATTTAATTAATTTAAAGTAAGTTTAAAGAATTAATTTTATGAGAATTATATTTAATTATATGGTTTGATTACACAATTGATTAAATTATTCGTGAAATTAATATTTTATTCATATCCATAAATAATTTTATAATATCATCTCCTTACCATCGAACTAATGGATTGATTCCCAATATTTTGAAAAAAAATTCAAAGTCTAGGTGAGTCAGTTTTCTTTTCTCTCCAAGTTTGTCAAACATATTTGGGCGGATTGGGCCTATTCATATGAATACCCTTTATTTTAAAACTACCCTAACAATTTATTTATTCCTCTAGATCACCCACAATATCCAAAATAAGAGAAATTATCCCAGGTAACCCTGAACTTTACGCGATTTTCCAAAATAGCCCTTGCCTTTGCAACATTTCCCTAGTAGCCCTGAACTTTCAATTTGAGTTTTTTTGGCTTAAATTAAATGGAGTTGTAACTTGACTTTATCTTGCTCGTTAATTAACATTAAGTTGTGACGTTTGGAATTAATTACTTTTCAATTAATTGAATCTCTCTTCTTATTTCTATTCTAACGTTCACATTTATTACTCACTTCATTCTTTGTTTTCTCTTATCTCCTCTCTTCTTCAAAGCAATTTGACCACCATGGATTAAGAATTACGAAGATTTGTTGGGGGTCTTCGCTACGACCAGAAATATTGTCGCTGCAAAAACCCTAGGCACTGCGAAGTGCGAATCTCTAAATCAATTAACAACCCTAATCGACTTTACTATGGTTGTAGAGATTTTGGATTTTTTGATTGGTGTGTTCCTCGCGTTGATTCAAGCACAATTGCGGCTTTTTATGGAAGATCAAATTTTGTTGCAAATGATCAATTACATGGAGACGTTGCCGAGTTGAAGAGGAAGATTTCAGAGATTGTTCTATTTTATCTGTGGGGTTTAATATAAAGTGGTGGGTGTTGTTGTGTTTCTTCTTTTGATTTTCTTTGTAATTGGAATGAAAAGGTAGTTTTCTGGATTTTAGTTTGGTATTTTTCAGTTGTAGTTGATTGTGAGTTACAACACATTTGGCTCATTTTCTGCTGTATTAGCCAATGTAAAGCTTGAAATTTATATTGTAACAAGTAGTATTTGTGTGGAATACTACCAAATGAGCATTTCATTATCAGTTTGCATCTTTTTTTTACTCAAAATACATGATTGTTTTACATCTAACAATGTAGATGAAATATTCCACAGTGTTTACAGTTTCACATTAACCAAAAGAGATTACATATTTAACCAAAAATAACCACAATTAGATGCAAATTTTAAAGTTCATGTTTCGAATTCATTGTCCCGTGTCGAAGAAAATTTCAGAGACTTCTTTGGTGGTCTTCCACCTCTCTTTTTCTTAGTCGCCGTCTCTGCCGCTTCATTGCTCTGTGATGGGTCTACCTCATTAGCATTGGATGGTCTTGCCTCGCTCTTCTTTATAGCTGATTGCTTTTTCTTCTCTTTCTCTGTCAAACCACCCATGCAATTCCTATTGTTGTGACCAAATTGTTTACATTTTTAACATCTCATTGTACCTACCCTTTTCCCTTTCTTAGCTTCACCTTTCTTCCTTTTTCTCTGTCTTAGAGGCCTGTCAATAGTTCTCTTCACTGGTGGAGGGTTTAATTTATCTCAAGCATACCACTAGCTTGTAAATGTTCTGGATCAGTCATGGGCAAAATGTTCGGGTCATATGTAGCCTTATAAAATGCTCCACTGAAATAGGGTGAGCAATATGTTAGTGGGTCTGCCCGGCAGTGGTGCAACACCCTAACAGCATGTCTACATGGCACACCATCAATTTGGAATCTCCCACACATACATCTTCTTTGCTTCAAGTCTACAGGATATGACACATGACCCTCTCTGACCTCATACAAGCCCCTACCACTAGGGTACACTTTGCAAAACATTAAGTCCTCATTTTTCTTTCTCATCTTCTCCTTTATGTAGTTTGTGATCTGCTCATCAGTCATGGCAATGCATTTCTCCTGCCTCTTAGCAATTTTGATCATGCAAGATCTCCTTATACCTAGATCATATGACATAAGCACTTGAATTTAGAATTAACAAAATGATATCAGCATTCATGTAACACAAAAACAGTAGACACGTGGTTTACTTTCACATAATGTTAACATAGGTTTGACCCTATCAAGGCCTAAAGTTGCGTTGAAGGACTCAGCAAAGTTGTTGGTGTTATCTGGTGCGCAGCATTCTAGACCAAATTTGAACATGCACCATGTCTTCAGGTCCACATCCATCAGATACTGATAAGCTTAAACACTTAGTTTCTTTATGTTTTCCATTGCTTTGGTAAAAACATATTCATTATATGCATAACTTGCCTGCAAGAAGTAGGCCTCAAAGTGAGGACCTTAAATTGGTCCTGGAAAAAAATAGTTAAAGCCTTGTAAATTTGCAAAATGAAAGACAACAAAGAACACAAATAGTTAGGGCACATACACTGAAGTTCTTGAACAGATGCCTTGCTCATATTGTCTTCCAGGCCTTGGGAAACACCTCAGCCATAGCAATTTCTACTCCTTTTTGTCTGTCACTCATGAATGTCCAGTTACTTCTACCACTCTCCCTTAAAGTCATTTCCATGCTTTTAAAGAAATACCTCAAATTTTCTATTGTTTCCCCACTAACAACTGCATATGCAATTGGGAATATCCCTTGATTAAGTAACAACTGACAACAACATTCCATTGTAGTTAATTTTAAGGTGGCATCCATCCACCCCAATTAATGGTCTGCAACCTTTGTAAAATCCCTTGTACTGTGGAGCAAAAGAAACAAACATTCTTTTGAACACTATTGGGATTTCTAGTGCTGCATCATGATTGAACCAACTAATGAAGGCCTTTGCATCCTTCTGTGTGTTCTTCACCATTATAATGTAGGATGGTAATAGGGCAAATGATGCATCAATGAGCATCATCAATATCATCCAGAGCCTTTTTCCTTGCCTTAATACATTTTTGGTGGTGGAACCTGAACACCAAATCTTTCAAATTTTAGCCCACACAAAGCCTTTATGGGAATGTTAGGTTGAGATCGTAACTCCTCTCTTAACTTTTCTGCAAGTCAGTCTGAATGTTTCCATGGGATTTATGTCCTGCCTCTCACAAGAATGTACACCACACAATGTCTTTACTACCCAAGTTACATTGTCTGGTAAAACACTAGCATGTATTCTCCATTCACAATTAGGATGTTGCACACACACCTGTGTACCTGTAGTACTCATTCCTTATTCTAACCAAATCAAAACCCTTTTGTACACAATAAACTCTAAGAACTTAAAGAAAATGGTCCTTGTCCAAAATATCAACCTAGATTTCATAGATATGTTACCCCAACCAAAATCCTCATATATGACATCATTACTGTATACCTTGGACAAATAGTCCCCCTCTTCTTTGTCCTTCTTATACACCCATTTCTTGTCTTTTCTTGGAACATACTCGGGTGGATCTTCATCATTGTCATCTTCACCCTCACTGACCAAAATTACATCTGAGTCCTCTTCTTCATCACTTTCTGTGTTTGACCATTCATCCTGACTAGTGTTGTATTCATCTATGTCATCTACAAATCCCTCCTTCGAAACATGAGCTTTGGTTTTTTTCTCTATTTCTTTGAGTATGCTCCCCTGCAGTAGACCTTTTGTCTATATTTCCCCTTGTCTTAAGAATATGAACTCTCAGTCTCCTAGCTATGGTGCCGGAAATTTTTCTTTTCCCTATCCTAGATTGTTGGCTTGGATCTAGATTTGGTTGTGTAGAAGATTAGTGTGTTGGATTAGGAGGTTGGAAGGTTGTCTGTTGTGTTGGATGTAGTTGTGAGGAAGTTTGCTGTGTGGGAGTGGGTTCTGATGATATCGTGTGGGACTGGGTTGTGAGGAGGTCTGCTGTGTGGGAGTGGGCTTTGCGGAAGTTTGTTGTGAATTCATAGTAGGTTTAGGATCACCAAGATCCACAAACTCAACAGTTGTGTGAAAGGGTTATTTGGGGGACACATTGTAGAAAGTTGACATAGTCCTTCTCCTTGGACTATTAGTTGGTTGTGGGAAAGCTTTAGACTATTTGACTGTTTGGGATTGTTGTGTAGGGATGGTTGATGGACTAGTTTCACCATTTTGTGTGGGTGGTTGAGCGGAAGTTTGTGGTGTTGACTGCTATGGAACAATGGAATCATGACAAGTTGTTCTGTTTCTCTTTGGAGTAATCTTCTTTCTGGCCACATGTTTTCTCCTAGGTGTTTTTTGTGGGCTACTAAATATGGCCTCATTATTTGGGCTTCTTACATCACCTGGTCCATTATGTAGCCCAAGAACATAGAAAACATTGACCCCATCACTAACTGGTATCTCTTTTGAAATTGAATTAATCATAGGCACCTCCTCATCAAAGAACCCCTTTTCCCATCTCCGCTGTTCTTCATCCGTTTTCCTCAACAACTCTTTTGTCTCTCATGACCCTATCCTACTCATGTCTAACTCTTTCTTCTTCCTCTATTTTCCTTCTATACTCCTCCTTTCTCTCCTCTTTAAACTTGCTTCTTTCATGTCCCTAAGATTTCGGATGAGTTCCTTTGCCAATTTCAAGTAGGGAGTTTCCCCATCACAATCAGTCACATAAACAACTACATCATTAGTGTAACTAAATCTCCTAAACATCCTCTCTAAAGAATCATCTTTATCCACATTAACAGAGACCTCACTCTTAGAAGGGAAGTAGTGAATCCTAGGATATTTCGCAGGCCAAACAGACTGTTTTGATCCCTCCTTAATGATATCAATCATAAATGAAATATAGGAATACTTACCTACATCCTGAACCCTAATTATCATACTTACTACCCATGTAATTAACCTCAATCCACTTCATCTTCCCACCCCCAACATTCATTTTCTTCAAATTTGCACCACATGAAACAAACGAGAACAACATTGGGAAAAAAAAGTCAAAAACACGCAATGAAAACCCTAAACAATCCAATTACACAAACTACTTTTAACAACACTGCTATGGAAACAAAAACCAAACATGAATGTCAAATTAAGCACAACTTCAAACAAAATCATGAAGTACGAAATSAAAATTGAAGAAAAAACACGAACGAAAATTATAGAAAAAGAGAATGGAGAAAATATCAGTGCTTTCGAAGAAGGAACTCCGGAATTCGATATTCCCCTACTGATCGAAGTGCAAATTTGGCTCAAAATTGTTGAATCTAACCAATAATTAATTTTTCTCCAGCAAAACGATCAATCTACTACTTTTGGGTATTTCAATGAAGTACAAGTCGTTAATGGAAGAACAACACAATGGTGCCTTTATTTAATGTGAATTATATAATATTAACGGGCAAGATAACGTACAGTTACAACTCCGTTTAATTTAAGCCAAAAAAAACTGAAATTGAAAGTTCAGGGCTACTAGGGAAATGTTGCAAAGGACAGGGCTATTTTGGAAAATCGCGTAAAGTTCAAGGTTACCTGGGATGATTTCCCAAAAAAAGAAGAAATTTACGTAAAACATCACAAAACCCTAACGACACTCACTTGCCCTCTCTCCATCTTTCTCCCACTCCTTCGTCAGATCGCTGCTAGGCTGCAGCCGAGTCACTACTGGTCGGCCGGCAACTCCTTCTCTCCCTCTTGATGCCTTGTGCTTAGTTTTGGTAAAAATCCTAAAATCTTAATTTATTTTTTTCTGAATTGTTGTCAATCTTAGTATTGGATTTTTAGTTATTTTTCTGTTCGTCATTAATTTACGACAATTTGGTCGAGTGATCTCCATATTATTATACACTTTGTGTAAAAGGATCAGAATTTTCCAAGCATATTTACTATTTTAATAAATTCGTTTTCGAATTGACTGTTTTTCGGGTTGCTGAATCGATTTTTGATTTTTATTTATTTTTATATTCATCTATAATTTATGAAATTTTTTTGTGGATATTCTACATACAGTTTTACACTTTGTATAAAATTTCATAAATTTTCGTGACGTTTTAGTATTTTAATAATTTATACATCAGATTGACAATTTTCGATTACGAAATATGTTTTGTGCTTAAAATAAATTAAAACTATTAGGAACGAAAATCTATATTCATTATGACATTTTCAAAATGATTTATAACCCTATGATATCTTCAGAATGATTTATAACCCTAATCACCATGATAATATTTTCAAATTTGTTTAAAGAGTTTTAATTGAGTTATATGCATTCTAGAATTGATTTTATGGATTATAGTTTCTGGAATCCCAAACCTTGTAAAGATATTTATCTTTAAGAAACAAATTTACCGCCCTTGCATTGAGCTTCTAAAAAACTTCAACCTCAATCCACTTAGTAAAATAGTCARTAGCTATCAAGATATATTCATGATWCCCAAATGAGGGTGGCTTAATGGTTCCAATAGCATCGATGTTCCATCCTCTAAAGGGCCAAGGCTTAATTATCGGATGGAGCTCAACTGCTGGATATCTTCAGATTTATTATACATATTCAAAGTGGTTTTTAACGATTGAAAAATATTGGGTTTAAGGTTTTAAAGATATAAAATAATGGTTTACTATATAAGCATTGAAGTTAATCTTTAAAACATGTTCAAGATTGATTGCTAAAGGTTTTTAAGAGGTTTTAAGGGAATATATATATTGATGTAATTTTGTGTTAGGAATCAATAGTATTTGATTTCTATTTAGTTGTAGGAGGAAATTATCCTTGAGTGATTGTTGAATTGAAAGTGAATTACGGAATTGTTTTCCCTTCAAGGTACGTACTACTTGCGGAATCCTTGATGTATATGCATGCTTAAGGATGTTTCGATAACTTAGTGCATGAGTAGGGAACTCCAATAGTATTGTTTGGTAACGTAGACACGAGTAATTTATTTACGTGCATTTTAGTAGTATATGTTTAGATGCGGATTTACTCATGAGGATTGTGTGGGTGTATATTAATTAATCTTTTGTTATTAATTAATTGGTCAAATTTGGATGATTTAAGTGGAGTCAATATATAAATTGTTCCACGAGGTAATATATATTACGCGTTCATGAAATGATGTATGAATTGAGTAATGTAATTATGGAAGTCTTAATGACGAGATTAATTATCATTGTCCAACAGGTTTGTTTAATTAAAGGAATTTGGTAAGCTTAAAATGGTTCATGTGGTTTATGGACTAAATAAAGTAATATGTCTTGTTGTGGTATTGTGATAACGGACTTGATTGGAAGTTGTATAAATTTGATAAATAATTACAATGAAATATGAATGAGCAATAAAACTCTAGACTTGTGCACATCTGGAGTATTGACAATGAGGGGTTGGGGTTACGACTTGATTTGTGACCTTTCGATGGTCGTTTGATCAACATGTCTCTCTCTACTTTTTACAAAAGTTTTATTCGAATTGGGATTAGTTGAGATCTCATCTAGCTATGGTGACAGAGTCGCCCCCGTTCGCCATTTAATTTATAGTTTTGATACTTCTTGACGGGGGAGTATGGGGATTGACACTCAGTGTCTATTTGATGTTCCTAAATTGGAACATGGGGTTGAGGACAACCTTTTCTATTGCTCAAATCGGTAATCTAATAAATAAATAGTATGTTGAGTCATTAGAATTAGACTTGAGTAAATATTGTCTGAAATGTTTTATTTTAACAGGTGTAGTGTGTCGTAACGTAGTTTTACTAGAGTATTGTGATTAATCTTTCCCTGTTCCGTGAGTTATATGTACTCAACTTTGCTGATTTCGTATTTCTTTGTGTGCATTGTCCACTTCTCATTCTTGGTGGGCCTTTGATAATCCTTATTTCATTCGGAATACATGGGGAGCAGATTATACAAGTATGAGCTAGTTGTTGATGGCTATGCAAGTGCTTTTGCAACGTTGGGGTTATGGGAGTGTTCGAGTGTTGAATTCTTAAATAGCTATTTAATGCTTTGCTTAAAAACTATAATATTTTATAATTGGTTCAAATGATTTCCTTAGTTCCGTTAGTTTGCCTAAACATTTATTCTCAATATTGAATAAAGGGCCAATAATGGTTCCAAGTTGTACGGTTTTAAATTCTTTAATGGTTTTCCTTAAAGTCATGTTATTTGTTTTGGGTTTTTTCCGTTACAATATTCTCAATAAGCCGAAACATTTTCACACGTGGCAGTAACGCTTTAGTAATTCTCCTCAATTGTATTTTGATATGGTAGGAAATATGGAGAGAATTATTAGGGTGTTACAACAACCGATTTGTATAAGACATTTAGATCATTGCACGAATCAGGCATTCTAAAGAATGCATGCCAAATCCATATATCTTGATCAGCAATAGCTTCAAGAATGAGAGTTGCATTCTTCGAACGACTCACATATTTTGTTTTCCAAGCCATTGGACAATTTTTCCACTTTCAATGCATGCAATCTATACTACCGATCATGCTTGGAAAAAACCGTTTTTCTTTCTAGTAAAAAATTTTTCGTAAATCTTCATCATTAGGTCATGGTTGACACTTAGAAGAAAGAGAGAATAGAACACTTGCCTTTTGAATTCGGTTGACTTCGTTGTAACCACTCCCAACAAGTTTTTCAGCCTCGTCGTAAGCAACGCTCCATTGTAGTAAATTACTTGTCATCCTTCTCCAATGATTTTTCAAACTCTTAGCAGCTCTAGGCAGAAGGATATGGAGCCTCTTGTGCTTAATTCCACGCCGTAACCACCTTTCGTCACAATGCACTTGTTGTTTGATTTGTACCCACCATTGCATCTTCACTGAATTCCATATATAATCCAATAAGGATTTGATCTTCCGAAACAGAACAACTAGTAAAAAGTATGTCAAATGCTACGGTTGATTGACCGCAGCATTTGTACAAATGTTGCGGTTGAGGCCAAAAATCGTAGCATACTAAATGGTGCGACTGCGATTGTGACCAAAAACACCAGCATTTAGTCTACTAAATGCTCGCTACGATTTTTGGACAACCACAACATTTAGTGTATTTTTTTCAAAATTTCGAAATATATATGCAACCCACTCTTATACATATGCACATATGTTCAACCTGCATTATCTAATACATACATGCTATCATCGATCATATTGACCGTACGTAATATATAACACGAACACAAAATAATAATTAAAAATACAATAATAATGGTCCAAATAATAACCATATCTATATACAATATCGATCGTAAATTTATACAAAAACTTCTACAATAATAAGTTCATCAATTAGTTCAAAATATACAATAATGGTCAAAGTTCCTTGTATATTAACAAAAACTACTCCAATAAGTTCAAAAAATAGTTCATGAGAACACACAATGGTCGGTGACATAACTAGCAAACTTGTCTCGTATTTCATTGATTTCCGCATCCGTAAAAGGCTCATCTCTTTGTGTGTTGAAGACCTACATAATATATGCATTTATAAAAACTAAAAGTGAATATATATGAAATTCAATATACAACATATCTCATCAAAGACGTAATTAAACTCGAAATATATGCGTTTTAAGGGGTGTAAATTCGCGCCTAACTTATAAAATTTCTACCTATTACATGATTTTAAATCTTGATCATGTCCTAAAACATTCATTTAAGCTTCGTAAAGCTTGATTCCACTAGTTTAGACACAACAAGATCATTTTAGGGCGTGAAATGGCAATTTAGGCCGTTTTAGGGGGTTTTACGGGGTTTACGCGCCTAACTTCTTAAAACTCTATCCATTACATGGTTTTAAAGCTTGATTATGTCCTAAAACATTCATTTAAGCTTACTATGACTTGATTGCACTTGTTTAGACACACCTAGGTCATTTTAGGGCGTGAAATGACCATTTGAAGCGTTTTTAGGCGTTTTATGAGGTTTTCGCACCTAAATTCTAAAAACTCTACCTATTACATGGTTTTACACCATGATCATGTCCTAAAACATTCATTTAAGCTACTTAGGGCTTGATTGCACTCATTTAGACATACCTAAGTCATTTTATCTCGTGAAATGACCATTTTGGGGCGTTTTCCTTGACTTCTAAAAACTCCTATTACATGGTTTCAAAGCTTGATCATTTAAGCATCCTAGGGCTTGATTGAACTGGTTTAGACCAATTTAGGGCGTGAAATGGCAATTTAGGCCAATTCAGGGAGTTTTAGGGGTTTTCGCAGCTAACTTCTTAAAACACTACCTATTACATGGTTTTGAAGTTTGATCATGTCCTAAAACACTCACTTAAGCTTCCTAAGGCTTGATTGCACTCGTTTAGCCACATGACATTTTGGGGCGTTTTATGAGTTTTTCGCACCTAACTTGTAAAACTCGACCCATTACATGGTTTTAAAGCTTGATAATGTCATACAACATTCATTTAAGCTTCCTATGCCTTGATTGCACTTTTTTAGACACACCTAGGTCATTTTAGAGGGGGAAATGGCCATTTGGGGTGTTTTATGGGGTTTCGCGCCTAAATTCTAAAAACTCTACCTATTACATGGTTTTACAGCATGATCATGTCCTAAACCATTCATTTAAGCTACCTAGAGTATGATTTTACTCATTTAGACATACCTAAGTCAATTTATGGCGTGAAAAGGTCATTTTGGGCGTTTTATAGGGTTCACGCCTAACTTCTAAAAACTCTACCTATTACATGATTTTAAAGCTTGATCAAATCCTTAAATGATAATTTAGGCTTCCTAGGGTTTATTGAACTCGTTTAAACGTACCTAGATCATTTTAGGGCGTGAAATGACAATTTAGGCCAATTTAGGGGATTTTAGGGGTTTCACGGCTAACTTCTTAAAACTCTACCCATTACATGGTTTTGAAGCTTGATCATGTCCTAAAACACTCATTCAAGCACTGCACCCATTTAGACAGGTCATATTAGGGCGTGAAATTGATTTTGAGGCGTTTTTGGGCGTTTTATGGGTTTTTCGCGCCTAACTTCTAAAAACTCTACCTCTTACATGGTTTTAAAATTTTATCATGTTTTGAAACATTCATTTAAGCTTCCTATGGCTTCATTGCACTCGTTTAGACATAGTTAGGTCATTTTAGGGAGTGAAATGGCAATTTAGGCCATTTTAGGGGTTATAGGGGGTTTCGTGCATAAATTCTTAAAACTCTACCCATTACATTATTTTGAAGCTTGATCATGTCCTAAAATGCTCATTTAAGCTTCTAGGGGTTGATTGCACTAATTTAGACACACCTATGTCATTTTAGGGCGTGAAACAACCATTTTGGGGCGTCTTTTGGCGTTTTATGGGGTCTTCACGCCTAACTTCTAAAAACAACCCTATTACATGGTTTTAAAGCTTGATCATATCATAAAAGATTCATTTAACCTTCCTAAGGCTTGGTTACACTTGTTTAGACAGGACAAGGTCATTTTAGGGCGTTAAATGGACATTTTGGGCATTTTACGGGGTTTTCGTGCTAGCTTCTAAAAACTCTACTTATTGCATGGTTTTAAAGCTTGATCATATCCTAAATGATTCATTTAACCTTCCTAGGGCTTGGTTGCACACTTGCACTCGTTTAGGCACGACAAGGTTATTTTAGAGCGTGAAAAGGCCATTTTGGGTCGTTTTATAGGGTTTTCACGCCGAACTTCCAAAAATTCTACCAAGTACATGGTTTTAAAGCTAAATCATGTCCTAAAACATTCATTTCAGCTTGATTGAACTCGATTGAACTCGTTTAAACATACCTGCATCATTTTAAGGCGTGAAATGGCGATTTAGGCCATTTTAAGGGGTTTTAGGGTTTTTGCGCCTAACTTCTTAAAACTCCACCCATTACATGGTTTTGAAGCTTGAACATGTCCTAAAACACTCTTTTAAGCTTCTTAGGGCTTGATTGCACTCGTTTAGACACAGGTCATTTTAGGGCGTTTTTGGGCGTTTTATGGGTTTTCATGCTGACTGCTAAAAACTCTACCTATGACATGGTTTTAAAGCTTGATCACATCCTAAAAGATTCATTTAACCTTCCTAGGGCTTGGTTGCACTCGTTGAGACACGACAAGGTCATTTTAGGGCGTGGAATGACCATTCTGCGGCGTTTTATAGGGTTTTTCATGCCTAATTTCTAAAAACTCTACCTATTACATGGTTTTAAAGCATGATCATTTTCTAAAACATTCATTTAAACTTCCTAGGGCTTGATTGAACTCGTTTAAGCATACCTAGATCATTATAGGGCGTGAAATGACAATTTAGGCAATTTTAGGGGGGTTATATGGGTTTTCGCGCCTAAAATCTTAAAACTCTATCCATTACATGGTTTTGAAGTTTAATCATGTCCTAAAACGCTCATTTAAGCTTTCTAGGGGTTGATTGCACTCGTTTAGACACACCTAGGTCATTTTAGGGCGTGAAATGACCATTTTGGGACGTTTTTTGGCGTTTTATGGGGTCTTCACGCCTAATTTCTAAAAACTCTACCTATTACATGGTTTTAAAGCTTGATCATGTCCTAAAACATTCATTTAAACTTCCTAGGTCTTGATTGAACTCGTTTAAACATACCTAGATCATTTTAGGGTATGAAATGATAATTTAGGCCATTTTAGGGGGTTATATGGGTTTTCGCGCCTAAATTTTTAAAACTCTACCCATTACATGGTTTTGAAGTTCAATCATGTCCTAAAATGCTCATTTAAGCTTTCTAAGGGTTAATTGCACTCATTTACACACACCTAGGTCATTTTAGGGCGTGAAATGATCATTTTGGGGCGTTTTTTGGCGTTTTATGTGGTATTCACGCCTAACTTCTAAAAACAACCGTATTACATGGTTTGAAAGCTTGATCATATCCTAAAAGATTCATTTAACATTCGTAGGGCTTAGTTGCACTCGTTTGGACATGACAAGGTCATTTTAGGGCATGAAATGGACCTTTTGGGGGCGTTTTTGGGCGTTTTATGAGGTTTTCGTGCTTACTTCTAAAAACTCTACCTACTACATGGTTTTAAAGCTTGATCATATCCTAAATGATTCATTTAACCTTCCTAGGGCTTGGTTGCACTCGTTTAAACACGACAAGGTCATTTTAGGGCGTGGAATGACCATTTTGGGGCGTTTTATAGGACTTTTCACGCCTAACTTCTAAAAACTCTACCTATTACATGGTTTTAAAGCTTGATCATGTCCTAAGACATTCATTTACACTTCCTAGTGCTTGATTGAACTTGTTTAGACATATCTAGACCATTTTTTGGCGTAAAATGACAATTTAGGCCATTTTTAGGGGTTTTAGCACATAACTTCTTAAAACTCTACCCATTAGATGGTTCTGAAGCTTTATCATGTCCTAAAACAATCATTTAAACTTCCTAGGGCTTGATTGCACTCGTTTAGACACATAGGTCATTTTAGGTCGAGAAATGGACATTTTAGAGCATTTTTTGGCGTTTTATTGGGTTTTCGCGCCATACTTCTAAAAGCTATACCCATTACATGATTTTAAAGCTTGATCATGTCCTAAAAAGTCATTTAAGCTTCCTAAGGTTTCATTGCACTTGTTTAGACATCCTAAGGTCATTTTAGGGCGTGAAATGGTAATTTAGGCCATTTAATGGGGTTATATGGGTTTTCACGTCTAACTTCTTAAAACTTTACCCATTACATGGTTTTGAAGCTTGATCACGTCCTAAAACGCCTAAATTAACTTCCTAGGGGTGTATTGCACTCGTTTAAACACACCTAAGTCATTTAAGGGCGTAAAATGACCATTTTGGGGTGTTTTTGGGCGTTTTATGGGGTTTTCACGTCTAACTTCTAAAAAACAACCCTATTACATGGTTTGAAAACTTTATCATGCCCTAAAACACTCATTTTAGCTTCCAATGGCTTAATTGCACTCGTTTAAACACACCTAAGTCATTTTAGGGCATGAAATGGTAATTAAAGCCATTTTAGGGGGTTTTAGGGGTTTTCACGCCTTAATTCTTATAACTTGGTTTTGAAATTTGATCATTTCCTAAAACACTCATTTAAGCTTCATAGGGCTTGATTGCACTCATTTAGACATACGTAGGTCATTTTAAGGCGTGAAATGACGATTTTGAGGCATTTTATGGTTATAATTAGGGTGTGAAACTTATACAATTTTTACCTAATACATAAAGCTTGATCATATCTAAAAAACAATCACTTAAGCATCCTAGGGATGGCTTGCAGTCGTTTAGACACAACAAGGTCATTTTTTATAAATAACCTAAAAAATTTATAAATGGAAAAATTAACGTTCGACATACCTTGTCAAGATCGGTTGCACAAGTACAAGATACTATATCCGACATGAACTTCATCACGTAAAGTCCACAGTCAACTCCATTTGGTTGTTGGGCACACTAATTTCAAAAGACATGAAAATAAAAAAACAAATTAAATTACAAAGTTTTTTGGCTGAAATAACTTGGAAAAAACTAAATTAGTTATTTTCTTTGAAATTCACTAACCCTCATTGTTTTCCATGTTGGAAGTGTAGGTTTTCCAATAACAATCTTTCCGCGTAATTTGACCATCTCACTACATCAAAAAATAAAGAAGGCAGTATGACGGATGTTTAAAGTGAAAATAATCTAAAATCGCACAAACACACACATGGCTGCTTCAAAGCTAAAATTGTACCTATTTAATAAGCATTTGATTAATAAACTTCGAGGTTTATCTCCTCGAGCGGAATCAAATAAATATATTGTGTGATTTGATGGAGATAATACTAGGAGACACCAATGCAATCTACAATAGACATTAAAATGAAACGATGTTAAGAGAATGATAACAAATGAGTTGAATAATAAATTTTAATTAGGAGTGCACTATATGGAACTTACTCTTCCAAGTATGGAACAATAATAAAGTTATCTCCGGCACGAGTACATTCTATCATACCCCTTTCAATGTATTCTTTCACTTCAATACTACTATCCAAGCAATGGTCGGCGCGAATCTCTTGTGGACACAACCACCCGACTTTTGAAACGGATGCACAACCCTTCAAATCTTCGTTAAGTGCACTAAAAAAAATGAAATATTCAAAGTTAAATGAAAAACTTCAAGTAGATCGACAAAATTTATCAAAGATTAAAGGTAAAAAATATCACCTCATGAAGACTTGTAATATAGACAAACATAACATATCACGGGATAGGAATTCACAGACATCTTGCTTGTACACAAATGTTGTTCCATTTTCTTGATAATGAAACTGTGTCTTATCTAATTGAACCTCCAAGGGTGCATCATCAGGCAAATTGCTAAAACAATTATGTAACCAATARCACGACTTGGTGAGAGACTTCAACACTTGTTCATTAACAAGAGGAGTTGCATTTGGTGGTTTGACGAGGCTCATCAATTTGGAATTAGAGTCTTTGGAGGATAACCTTAGCTCATTCCCAAACGCTTTTCGTTGTGAATGTACTTTCTCCTTGTCTACATTCTCCTTGTCTTCGTTTTCCTTGCCTCGATTGGCAGTCTTATTGTATTTGGGAAGTTTTTTTCCAATCCTTGTCACCAAAAGTATTAGAATCATTATTACTTCAAATTTTCAAGCATTGAACGAAAGGTATTTAAAACATTAACAAATAAGAAACATATATTGTTATTACCTTATTTTGAAAAACGTATCCAACCACATGGCCACTCAATGAAGAAAAATTGTGCTTGTAACAAAGTATTTAGTCCACTTCCGCTTAGGAAATGGAAGTGGCACATTCTCATAGTCTCTAATGACAGTATCCACGCTCACTCTCCATTAGAATGAGTCAACTTTCTTAAAATGTACAATTTCATTCTCCTTTCTCGCGTGTTGCTATGACCATAGGCAACTACAACTAAATCGCACAATCATTGGGATGTAAAAGATCACAAGGAGTCTCTTCCTTTAAAAGAATAGACAAAAAATTAGAATAATAACATTTATCTTATAAATTTCATGCGGAAATTAAAACAAAGACAACAAATTACCCTCTCTGGAATGGAAATGGTAGTTGAACCTCCCATAATTGAGTGTCCTCGCTTTCTAACACATAGCCGCGTGTTGTTGGATGGCTAGATAGGTCATTTGGAAGTTGAACGTTCTCTTCGACATCCATTTTTACTCCAAAGGGCTCAAGTATAGAGTTCAATCTTATCGTCAACTTTTTCTCAACATCTACTTGAATTTTCGCCGCCAATGCCTCAATATCTACTAGTGRTGTGTTGCTAGTTGATTTTCCTCTTGAAGCCACAAATTSWTCACCAAATRCCTTCTTTTTCCCAACACGAACCCCACCTTGGCCTCTCACACGTCCATCATGATCTTTTCCTAAAACCATAAACATCTCATCCTTGTCCCCCATACGTTTGAACTCTCCAATAGCTTCCTTTTTCTTCCACTCCATCTAGAATAACAACACAAATAAAATGCTTAGCTATTAATATATATAGTGCACTCCTAATTAAAATTTATTCTTATCATTATGAACTAACCAGTGATTCGATAACTGTTTTTGCTTTCGGATCAGGGATGACCCACTTTCCATTACTATCCTTGACATAGTGTGAACACGCAAAATCTGAAGTTCGATCACTATCCATAATAGCAAGAGAAGTAGAAGAACCGGCCGTTGTCGTTGAGCTTACATATGGGTAGATTCCATCTTCTATCCAGGTGGGTCTCCAGTCATCAAAAGTTTTAGGGCCCATGTGGTGCCAMAATTCCCTTTGTTTTGCATTTTTGGAATTTTTTTCACGTTGTTCCTACATGTAAGATCAATAAGTTAATAATTTAAGAAGATATCAAATGAAATTGTTGAAAGATAGCATGACAAATTAATGCAACTAACAATAACAACAAAAACTCAAAAGACAAGTACTACAGCAACTACTAATTTATTTATTGGAAGCAAAATCCAGCATTAGAAAAATTTTAGGAACATTGTCTCACAAACTGAAAAAAATCTAAAGGTAAATACTTACAACTCGTGGTAGAGTTGTGTTCATGGCAACAAAAGTAGCCCAATCTTTTTCGCTAATGTTATTATAGATTTGATAAGGCATCGTATCTGGTACTTTCCTAGGTTCATCTTTTGGCATTGGCTTCTTAGGCTTTGTTCTATCTCTTGTTAAAGAGATCCATCCACTTATTAGCTTGGCTTTAAAATCTCGAAACCTTCTATTAAGACCAGAGTCAAACACCTCTTTTTTCGCTTTATCAGTCGGGTCAATATGGAATAAATTCTGAAAAGAAAGATAAAKTTTGTTAATTGTGTAAGAAAGTAATAAAATAAACAATAATTTAAAAAATGATTTGAAGAGTTTTCCATTACTTACCACCGTATCTTCCCATAAAGTTTTCTTTAAACCCTCGGGCACGTTGTCAAAGTCGTGCAAAATATTAAGTTTTCGCACACACAAACCAAGATGTTTCGCATAATGTTTCCTAAACTTGCCACATGGTTGACCTTTTTTATTGTACTCAAGGTGCATAGGTTCCGACACTCTCATCCCTTTGTTCGGTCCTCGCCCTTTTTTCGCTTTTTTTGATGTTTGTGTCACCACTTGGTTCTCTTGCGTATGCATTACAACTTGATTCTCTTCGATTTGTGTGACCGTTTTCTTCCGCTTCTTTGTAGCTTGTTTCACAGAAGGCATCTCTTGATCTTCTAAGTCACCTTTATCGTAGTTCTCATCACTAGTACTCACCTCTGTATCATCCCCATCACTTCCCTGTGTGTTAGGGACTCCCATAGTAACCTGAATATACAACGACTACAAAAAATTACCCAAAACTGAGTTTGCGAAATAAAATATGAACAGACAAATCACTAGTACTCACCGTATCATCCCCATCACTTCCCTGTGTGTTAGAGACTCCCATAGTAACCTGAATATACAATAATGATTACAAAAAATTAACCAAAACTGTGTTTACGAAATAAAATATGAACAGACAAATCTACAACATCAACATGACATAAGAGGAAAAAACATGGCTAAAAAATCACTCATACATGCTTCATAGTAAATCAAAGCTACGACGTACCTTCTTAGGAAAAGTCTTGGAGCTTTGATTGCATGTTTGGACTTGACCTATGACAAGCTGTGTTTTTTTGTCAATGCCTAAAGTCTCCATCCTTGCCCTATTATCCACGATCCTTTGCTTTCTTAACCTCTCATATTCATTAATACTTGGTTCATCACTCTCAACATGTTGACTACYACTACCTATTGATTWTTGGGCTTTTTTCTTTGTCATTTTTCCTGCTAAAAAGAAAATCATTACTTATGACTTACAACATGACAAGAATATAATGACATAAAGCATGRTTAGCATACATACTCAACATGTAACCCTTTTTACAATTAAGAAAGTTCAAAACAATAAGTAGTAAAAAACTTTTATAAAATAAGTGTAGGCATGGATATATATACCTAATATTAAGTGTAACATAAACAATATAAACAATTAATATTGTTAAAATTATTGTTTGTATATGTAAGTTAAAGCAAGACTAACCTTAAATATGAGATTGAACCCCAAATATCAAAGTGAACATGGAAGCAGCAAAATATGGCAACCTGAATTAAGCCCTAGAATTCCCTACTAAAAAGAGAAATAAAATGCATATTATAAGCATATCTATCTCCAAAAAAATATCTTAGCACACATTTATATTGTTTCTAAGAGTCAACAATTACTCCTTCAATGTGATCCATGTAAATTGTTTCATCATCTATTTCCCCGTCATAGCCATTTTAGGATTGGTAAAATGCGGACTATCTTCAAAAGCGTCATATTCATCCTCATCATCATCATCATCATCGCTAATCCCCAAAATGTTTCTTATCCTCGAGACCACAATGGACCAATTTTTATCAGCAGGGTCGGTGATGTAAAACACTAACTTAGCCTGTGATGCAAGTATAAATGGCTTACCACTTTCACACAAATGATTTAAGTCTACAAGAGTGAAACCACAAGGGTCATCTTTCCTTACACAACGTCGATTATCACCAACCCATTTGCAACCAAAAAGGCCAACCTTGAATGCAGGGTAGTCGAACCCATATTTCCTGAATTCTCCCGTAATAGAACTTGGCATCCATCGGGGATTTGTCCTTTGCGCTAGCATGTAGATGAGCCTAAAATCAAAACAACACTATTCTCTACAGAAGGTGACTTTTGATCTCGACCCAGTGTACCCAGTTACGTCATAGCCATCATACATAGTAACAAACTCACGATGGCCATATGCTAACCACTTGACAATTTCAGAAACACCTTCTTGTTGATTTATCACTCGATCATGAAACCAAGTAATAAACATTTTGTTATGCAATAACGCCAATGCTCGTTCTGTTTTAGAAGGATTTTCAACTCGCAATTTCTCCATAAGCTCAACCAAATATGTATGGACTTCTATAACATGATGGAGCACATACAAATGTGCTTGATGAAGTCTAACTCTAGTTGGCGTGACAGTTCTTGCACCTATGGTCCCCTGTCGCGCAAGTCTTTCCTCATGTCGGGATGTCGCTAGGCCAATATGTTCGGCACTAGCCAAATACTTAGCTACAAAATTTCCTACCTCCTCGTGAATAGTTCCTTGAATGATACTACCCTTTGGTGTGGCTGGATTCCTTATTTTATCTTTCATTGAAYCCATGTGTCTTTCAAAAGGATACCACCTCAAAAAGACGAGGCTACAAAGCTGAATTTCACGAATAAGATGGATAATTAAATGAATCATTATGTCAAAGAAAGTTGGGGGAAAATACATCTCAAATTTACACAAGGTTTCAATTACATCCCTTTGAACAAAATTGGTGGGGTCCATTGYTTTACTACATATCGTGTTAAAGAATGAACACAATTCTATAATAGAAAATCTAACATGTTTCGGTAATATCCCACGAATTGCAATTGGTTAGAATACTCGCATCATGACATGGCAATCGTGAGATTTCATGCTTGCTAAATTCAACTCACCATTCAAGACACAAATCTTTTTAGGTTAGATGAGTAGCCCGATGGAACCTTACTTCCATACAATGACTCACAAAAAATCCTCTTTTCTTCTTTAGACAACATGTAACAAGCTGGAGGCATGTAATTCTTCTTACCATCTTTCTTCTTCATTACTTTATCACCATCTTCATTGTCCACATTCTTTATTCTCTTTTTTTTCAATGTGATTTTTTGGTTTCTCCCTCCTCTATGTCACATCCTTGTTGGTTTTTTCTTTTCTTATTTGGCCTTTCTTGAACCCAAAGTTCCGGGCCAAGTCCCTTGCTTTCAAAGTACTCACGGAGAGCCTTTACATCTTTTGTCTTGTTTGGAATGTTCATAAGAGTCGCAAGAATAGAATCGTAGACCTTTTTCTCAATATGCATGACATCCAGACAACGTCTCACACGTAAATCTTTCCAATATTGTAATTTTCACAAAATAGACTCCTTTTTCCACAAACCTTTCCCTTCTTGCCCTTTTTTACCAAAGATCATTTCAACACCCTTACTTGCTCATAAACCTCATGTCCCGTCATAGGCCTAGGGAGCTACATCGATTTCAACTTTCCCATTAAATGCTTTCTTGGTTTTTCGATATGGGTGGTCGATTGGCAACCATTTTCAAAACATATTCGCAACCTGAAATCCATGTTTCATCCATGCAATCCATACATATGGAACATGTTTTTTTTCCTTTATTCTTATACCCTGATAAGTTGTCATAAGCCGGGAAATCGTTCATGGTGCAAAAGAGCATTGCTCGCATTGGGAATATCTCATTAGCATACGCATCAAACACGCAAATCCCTTCATGTCATAGTTTCATCAAATACGCAAGGCTATTTAGAAGCTGCCATCAAAGGCTCAAAGCAACGTCTTCCTACGTCATCCTCAACCCCGTCCATCATTTCCTCGACACAATCTTCATCATCTTCGAAATCTGCATGCTCACCTCCAACGTTTTCTCCAAATAAATGATTCACATTTTCTTCATCGTGAACATCATTCGTGCTCGAACTTCCTTTATAGAATCCCTCACCATGATAAACCCAAATGTGGTATTGAGGCCTAAATTCGTAAATCAGTATCTGCTCTCTAAGCAAGCCAATGTTATTGACCTTACACACATTGCCACAACTTGCACAAAGACAATAAAATCCTTCTTCCCCCGTCCTAGCTTGATGTTCTAAATCCGAATTACAAAATTGCAACAACCGTCTCACAAATTCCTCCGTTTTCTCACCATACATCCAACAACAATCTTTCTCCATCTTTTAGATTTTTCTACTAACCAAGTAAATACAATATATTAACAAATTGTCGAGAGTGAGAGAGAAAGATGAAAGGTAATACCTTATTTGGGTGTGTTAATATAAACTAGTGATTGGTTGAAATTTTAATATAGCAACATATTTTAAGAAATTTATAAGCTACAGTAGAAATTTAGTAAAATAAGATTATATTTTTAATTTAAGGAATTAAATAACTAAGCACGTTATGATTCCACTATATTTTTTAATCAATTAAATACCATTAACTAAACACCTTTTCTCTATTAAGAAGAAAGGGAAATATATACAAAGTAAATCCCATATTGAAGTTCATCTCTCAATAACAAATTCTTCATATCAATAAACCACATTCAAAATTAATAAAGAATTTGAGTGAATATATAATTTCAGATTCAAAATAAATACAATAATTGAAGTTCATTCAAACAATAAACTTTTTCAATTAAACTAATTTTAAACCTAAAAATTTGCTTAATAGTGTAGTAGATCAATAATGAGTAAATTAAGGGATTAAGCACTCACGAAGGGACGAACCAGCAACGCAGTCACAAGCTACACAACGTCGAGGGTAAAGCAACGGGATAGACGGGAAGGGTTTGACGGGGAGGGTTCGACGGCGGAGGAGGGCTGGGTAGAAACACAAATTTAAGACTTGTAAATAAATCAATACTTACAAACTCAAAACAACAGTAATTCAACTCAAGTGTTACAACAACTATCATCATAGAATAATTGAMAAATTATATATTCAACATATTAAATAATTTTTAACTCTTCTAAAACAAATAATGTCAAAAAAGAATTCAGCCCATTGTTAATTGTCAACAAATAATGACATTATATAAGGATTACTATGCACTCAATCTAGTATAACATGGACTAGCATAGTTGCTCCATTGTTATTTGGGTAATACAAGGTTAACTTATCCCGTATACAACAACACAACAATATTGCAGAAGGCATAACTCCTAGGATACAGCTCCGATTTGGGTAATTCTTGTGCCTAAATTCGTCTACTTTTTTAGCCCTACAACTTTCATGAAGGACTCGAAACCTAAAAACAAGTGCAGCAATGAGTAAAACGCCAAAACAGAAGCAGCAGCATGACAGTGCACCATAAAATTAATTTACTTCATAAGTATTTATAGTTTTTTTGTATACTTCATGAGTATTTATAGTTAATTTACTTCATGACAGTACACCTATTATTATTATTATTATTGATATTACTGTAAAATTCGCGCTTGACCTCATTTGGAACTGGCTATATCGACCTCTTGGGACACAAAAGATCCTCAAGTCTAACATGAGTGAAATACCAACCAGGGTCACTTTCCTTACACACAAATCGGGTGATTAACATCACCAACTCATTTGCAACCAAAAAGCACTTGAATGGCATGAAGGGTAATCCGATCTGCAACATAATTCCTGAACCTTCGTCAGTACATAAACTATAAAGATTAGGCATCAGTAACACCGGGGATTTGTCCTTGCCTATGTCTTAGTACGTAGAAGAGGCCTAAATATAGAAACGAACAGACTATTTTTTTCCCCTACAAAGTGACTTTTGATCTCGACCAGTGTACAAGTTACTCAATAGTCATCATCATATTAACAAACTCACGATGGTCATAGCTAACCACTTGACAATGTTCAGAAACACCTTCTTGTTGATTTATCACAGATCATGAACCAAGTATTAAACATTTTGTTATGCAATAACGCCAATGCTCGTTCTGTTTTAAGAAGGATTTCAACTCGCAATTTCTCATAATGCTCAACCAAACATGTATGGATTTTTTATAACATGATGGACACATACAAATGGCTTGTATGAAGTCTAAACTCTAGTTGGCGGTGACAGTTCTTGCACCTATGGTCCCCTATCGGCAAGTCTTTCTCATGTCCGGATGTCCGCTCAGGCAAATATGTCGGGCACTAGCAAAATACTTAGCTACAAAATTTCCTACCTCCTCGTGAATAGTTCCTTGAATGATACTACCCCTTTGGTGTGGCTGGTCCTTATCTTTATCTTTCATTGAATCCATGTGTCTTTCAAAAGGATACCACCATCAAAAGACGAGGCTACAAAGCTGAATTTCACGAATAAGATGGATAATTTAAATGCAATCATTATGTCAAAAGGAAAGTTGGGGGAAAATACATCTCAAAATTTACACAAGGTTTAATCACATCTCTTTGAACAAAATTGGTGGGGTCCATTGCTTTACTACATACGTGTTTAAAGAAGAACACAATTCCATAATATGAAAATCTAACATGTTTCGTAATATCCCACGAATTACAATTGGTTACGAATTTTGCATCAGACATTAGAATACTTGCATCATGACATGGCATGGCGATTTCATGCTGCTAAATTCAACTCACGCATCTAAGGACACCATTTTTTTAGGTTAGAATGATAGGCCCGATGGAACCTAAAATCCATACAATGACATCAACAAAAAAATCCTCTTTTCTTCTTTCAGACAACGTGTAACAAGCTGGAGGCATGTTAATTCTTCTTACCATCTTCTCTGCTTCATTCCTTTATTACATCTTCATTGTCCACATTCTTTTTCTCTTTTTTTTTTTTTCTAATGTGATTTTTTGGTTTCTCCTCCTCTAATGTCAACACTCCTTGTGGTTTCCTTTTCTTATTTGGCCTTGTCTTGAACCAAAGTTCCCGCCAAGTCCCCTTGCTTTCAAAGTACTGCACGGAGAGCCTTTACGTCTTTTGTCTTGTTCATAAGAGTGAAGAATAGAAATCGTACAGACATTTTTCTCAATTGCATGAACATACAGACAATGTCTCACTCGTAATCTTTCTAATATGATAATCTACAAAATAGACTCCCTTTTTCCAAAAACCTTTCCTTCTTGCCCTTATTTTACCAAAAAGATCAATTTTCAACAGCCTTATTGCTCAAAACCTCATGTTCGTCATAGGCATAGGAGCTCACATCGCATTTCAACTTCCCATTAAACGCTTTCTTGTTTTTTTTTTTCGATATGGGTGGTCGATTGGCAACATCTTTCTATGGACAGACGAAGAAAATTATATTCGCAATCTGAAACCATGTTCATCCATGCAATCCTACATATGGAACATTGTTTTTTTTTCCTTTATTCTTATACACAGATAAGTTGTCATCAGCCGGGAATCGTTCATGGTGCAAAACAGCTTGCTCCGCATTGCTGAATATCTCATTAGCAACGCATTAAACACGCAAATCCCCTTATGTCATAGTTCATCAAATACGAAAAGGCTGTTTAGAAGCTGCCATCAAAGATCAAAAGCACGTCTTCCCTACGTATCCTTAACCCCGTCCATCATTTCCTCGACACGATCTTCTTCATCTTCGAAATCTGCATGCCACCTCCAACGTATTTGGCTAAATCTGTGATCAGTATGTGCTCCTAAGCAAGCCAATGTTATTGACCTTACACTCACATTCCAACAACTTGCACAAAGGACAATAAAATCCTCTATTCCCGTCTAGCTTGATGTTCTAATCCGAAATTGCAATTCAACACAACCTCTCAACAAATTCTCTTTCTCACCATACATCCAACGCAATCTTTCTCCACCTTTAGATTCACTAAGTAAATACAATTTATTAACAAATTGTCGAGAGTGAGAGAAAAAGATGAAAGTAATGCTCTATTTGGGTGTGTTATATAAACTAGCATTGGTTGAAATTTTAATCTAGCAACATATTTTAAGAAATTTATAAGCTACACTATGACATTTAAAAATAAGATTATATTTTTTATTTAAGGAATTAAATAACTAAGCACGTTATGATTCACTATATTTTTTAATCAACTAAACATCATTAACTAAACACTTTTCTCTATTAAGAAAAAGGGAAATATATACATAGTAAATCCCATATTGAAGTTCATTTTCTCAATAAAAAATTCTAATATCAATAACACATTCAAAATAATAAAGAATTTGAGTGATATTAATTTCAGATTAAAAAAATACAATAATTGAAGTTCATTCAACGATAAACTTCTTCATTAAACTAATTTTAACCTAAAAATTTGTTTATAAGACCAATAATGAGAAATATTAAGGGATTAGCGCACTCACGAAGGGACGAACCAGCAACGCATCACGAGCTACACAACGTCGAGGGTAAGCTAGCGGCTAGCGGGGAGGGCGCGGCCGAGGGGCTCCGCAGTACAAACACAAATTAAGACTTGTAAATAAATCATACTTACAAGTTCAGAACCTTGGTTTTAAAAAACAGGCGCGCAAGCGTCGAGGCGCAGCAAGGCGCGGCGGAAAAACGGTCAGCTGGTCAACAAGCGGTGGCGATCCAAGAAAGGTGGAATCTGGGCGCTGGGCGTGAGGGTGAGGTGCTTTGAGGGTCACTTCAGAGATAAAAGCGCCTGGCTCTTGTCTTTTCCCCTTTTTTAATTTAAAAACAACTGGTGCTCAACTTTATGCAATCGAAGCAGTTATATTGGCTTATCTTTTACTGATATCTTTCTTTTAGATTACTTTTATTTTCAAAATACTTGTGTTTTTTTTTTTTTTTTTTGCCACTGCTTTATTTTGCCCTAGTACTTCGACATCTTCCTCCAGGCCCATCTTCATCACAGTTCCTACACGTCAATCCTCCTCCCTCACAGCCATTCCAGACTATAACCATCGCCTCCACCACCGTCCAACAACTCCGGCACCGACCTAATCTTCTGCCGGTACGTTTTCCTTCTAATTTTTCTTTTTCTTTTTTTTAAAATTCTGTTACTTCTCGTTTCTCCTTCTGTGTTTTTTTCTCCTTTTTTATTTTTCTTTCCTTCTTTCCTTTTCCTTATTATTTAGCTCTTACAGTTCTTCTCCTTTTCAAATTTTTTCGCAAACTATTTTTTAATTGCTGTTTTTTTTTTCTTCTTTTTTAATAATGCTGTTTTTTTTCCATGGAGTGTGTTTTTTGTCTAATTTTCAAGTTTGTTACTATATTCTCGTTACTAACTTCACTAAAATTTAGTGTTAAATTATTTGTATAATTTATATTACATAACTTCCAATGCTGCAACACTTACTGTATAATATGTATATCGCTAATTTCTTGATAGAACCTTCCATTAAATTTAGTGACCTGTTATTTTATGTTAGTACTGAGATTGGAGGAAGACAATGACAAACGATGGATATTATGCGAGGCATGAGTACGCAGGATTGGATGATGATGATGATGCAGATGATTCTCACACTTAAGGGTGTACCTTAGATCGAACCGTTACCAGCTTTCTCATTTCATCTCATGTTCGTTTTACAGTATTTTCGAGAGCTCGATATCGAGCTTTGAAATTATCGAACCGAGCCTACAATTCGACCGAGCTTTACCAACGCGTTGACCGAGCCTTTTAACGAAACGATCAGGAACAAGTTATGCTAATTATTATTCTTGTTCTATCCGTCTCCTTTGATTTTCTTCCGTTTTGGTTCATTTTCTTATAAATAATTTGTTTAACACTTTCATATGTGAATAAGCCAAGGATATTTATATTATTATTTGGACATAACTATATTATCTCTTTAATTAAAATAATTAACGAATCTGTTATTGCACGTAGCTTAGGCTTGTTCATTAAGCTGAGCCGAGCCATCGTTAGTCACTGTCTTACTTCGAACCGACAAGGCCAACCTGATCTGCTTTGACCGAGCTTGATCAGCCAAGCTCGAACTGTTCGTGAACAGGCCGAAGCTCATTCTCACCCCTACATATATGGTGCATGGTGATGAATTTCTAGTGTTCTGACCACCTTACCCAAAGCTTCATCACACCAAGTTTCTTATGTTGCTTTCTTCTTCTCTCTTTAATTTTTAATATGTTTACTCTTTATTTTTAATATGTTACGTTTCTGGTAGCTGGTAGCTTAGCAGTAACAATGTCCTTTATATCTATTTTAATAATAATTATTCTATTATTTGATAACTAATATTTCCTACTTTGATCTATAAAGGATTAGCAAAATTAGCGCCTCATACCTAAAGCTAGCGCTTTCGCCTTGCGCCTAGCGCCTTCAGGCTCTAGGGACCCATTAAGCACCTGGACGCCCTCACGCCTTTTTAAAACTAAAGTTACAAAAACAGAAACAAGTAATTACAGACTCAGTTTTACAACCAACTATCATCGTCAATAATTGACAATTATATATCACATATTAAATAATTTTATTAATCTTCTAAAACAAACTAATGTCAAAAAATTCACCATGTTAATTGTCAACAAATAAGAATCATATATCTATGCACTCAATTACTAGTAACATGACTAGCATAGTTGCTCTATTGTTATTTGGTCTAATCAAAAAGTACTATCCTATACAACACACAGCAATTGAGAAGGGCAATAACCCCTAGGATACACTCCAATGGGTAATTCTGTGCCTAAATTCGTCCTAATTTTGAGCCCTACCAACTTCATGAAGACTAGACCAAAAAACAGTGCAGCAATGAGTAAAAAGCCAAAACATAAGCAGCAGCATGACAGTGCACCTCATAAAATTAATTTCTTCATAAGTATTTATAGG
>SNQN01003267.1:0-19614 GCA_008642245.1 Bassia scoparia | reverse complement strand
GACCAACATTTTCATTGCACATACATGATTAATAAAACTTAATTTTTGCCACTAAAAAAAGCCCTAAACGAATTTGATATTTCTACTCTAATTAATCACTAAATAACAATCATTAAGAATTAAAGCCACGATAGAAGGATAGAGCTATTAGAGTATTCAAAAACCGAAAACACAGTAGAGTATCAAATTAGGAAGTTGATTCAATCTGCAACAGTAGAGTATTTATTGAGATTTTTTACTCAGATTTTAGCTTGAATTGAATTTCATTGAATAGGCCACGAAAGAGTAAGCGCTCACGACAAGCAGCAGCGGCGCAGTGAGAGACGGTCGGAGCACGGCGTGAGGTAATTGACGAATGAGGCTGAGCGGTGCGAAGTGAAAAGGACCGTGCGCGGTCTGAGGTGAGCGACGACGGTTGAGGGTGGGGTTTTGGGTGATGATGTCGAGTGAGGGTTGTTTGAATAGTGTCGAGGTGATGAGGTTAATGTACGGAGTATTTTATGAACAGGGTTGTGCCTTGAGCAAATGCCCGAGGTTACACAAAAAAAATAGCGTATGATTTAATTGCAACCAATTTTTTACGCTTATCAAGCCAATCATTGAGACGATTAAAAGGTGTGAACGGCATAAATAGACGATTTAATTCTGCTATTGTCTTAAAATAATTTCATTAATTTGTTCAGTTTACCCTTCTAAATCTCTCCTTGATAAACTTGAAAAACATTTTACAGGTTAAACCGATACGGGTGAAGTAGTTATATATTTTTTTTGTTTTACACAAATAATATATATTCCTGAAATTGAAACAACTCATAGTATAACCACTTTAAAATAATGGATTATAAAATATTCATTTGGCAATAAATTTACTCCGTTACATCAAAGTTTATGTGTGTAATTAGTTAGCGAGTCAAGATCTTCTCCATTTAGGTTTATTTAGATAGAAGTTGTTATATTTTGCTACATCCTCTAACATTGTAGATGAACGTGTGTATGGTTAGTATATTTTTGTTTTAAAAAATAAATTAAATATTAAAAGTTAGACATTCTTATTATTGGGAAGGTTGAGTCGTTTTTTATTTGAATGGGGCGTATTGAGGGATGTAATGTGAAAGTCCATTTAGGGTTTTGGAGCATTGTCGTTGAAAGAACTTCTGCTATATAAATTTAAGATTAGAATATGTAAGATGTTTTTTTTAACATAAACAAAGCTGCGGTTGTCCAAACAACGCAGCTTTATGGTATCTTCATTTTTTAGTAGCTCTAAGATGGACTAATTGAAGCAATTATTTAAGAAACCGCAAGCATTTAAATATTAAATGCTGGCGATTTTTAGAAGCAACCGCAGCCTTTTGGATGAATTTTCTATTGTTACATCAACATTGAAATTTGTTGAAAATCAATTTATCTCGAATTTCTCTTATAATGTACAATTCATCAATCATAACGAAGTATATGATACAACTATAGGTGTCATTTTCGGACTCGATCACTCGACCGGGAATAGTGGGCCTTCGATACAAAATTTGAGATTTTGACTCAGTTTAAACGATGTCTTTTTAAACCCGATAAAACACAACTATTTTTCCAACGCACAACCCAGTTAACCCATTGGGTTAGCACTTTTTGATTTGTTTTATGATTTGTTGAAAATTTCTGTAAACATTAAGTTATTAAACTTTTACTTTAATTCTAAAATTATCATTTTGAGGTTTATTTATTGAAAAGCTATAAAGGACCTACTTGTGTAATTCTTTTAATTCGGATAAACAAATTTAGACCATTTTTTTTCAACAAAAGAGCTATAAACAAAAAGTAATATTTAGAACACAAAAAGAAAAACATCCACAATTATAACCTAAATCCGTGTGGGTCAATCCGGAACACGAAGGGTCTGGGGTCATGAACAAGGCATTTCAAAAATTTAATCCTGATAATGAACCGAATGCATCAACCCCGATCACCCGTTTGGCATGTATAGTCGTAACAATTCCAATTTTTTTATATTATCCCTGCGTAATTTAACACGGCACAATATAGTCTTCCGTATTCGTGTAATTTTCCTACGAACAATGTATCAAAATTCATGCTACTAGGAATTGATCTGAAAATTCGGATATCCGAAAAATTTTTATACATGGGAAATTTCATCGCAAATATTCAACATCACCTGACCTGATTTTATAATATTTCCCATTCTTCTTACTGCTCTCTCTTCTTTCTCCTGTCTCTTCTCCTTCTCCTTCTCCTTCTCTTCCTTCTCTCTTCTCCTCTTCTTCTTTTCTCTTCATTCAAGATTTTTGAAATTAAGGTTACTAGTTCACATCTGCTGCAGATTGGTCTATCTGGTGCAATTGAATAGGTTAACCTCCTCTTCTGCATTATGGTTCAGAATCGTTCCTAGTGAATCTCGTACTTCATATAAGAGGGTGCCAAAAGATCTCTGGCTTTGGGTTCTAAGCTGATGCTAAAGGAACTCACGGGACTTCAGAATGAGAATAAACATGGGATGTGGTTGATCTTCCTGATGGTTAACAGGGTTATTTCTGTGCAAATGGGTATATAAGGCTAAACTGACTTCTGTGGTACTGCTTGAAGACTGAAGGAGCCTCAGATATTTGGGCTTGCCATTCGTTACTCTCAGAATATGTGCTCATTGCAGCCTACGCTTGAACCCTTCTCTCCTCTAGCTATATCTAAATGTCTACAACTCACAGGCCATTAGTTGTTGTTTGGTGCTAGTAGAGCGATTGGCACTCTATCAATTGGTGTCAACCAATATGCATAATCTACTCTCACATTGGTGACTCTTATATGAGGAACTTCGGTCGTCAATATCGATCTTTCGTCTTAGATCTCTAAGGAGTTGTTTCCATGGTAAATCTAACAGGAAAAGTATGGCAAGCATCAGAAGAAAGTCTACTTATTCAATGGGTAGGTTTTAACAATGCAGAAGTAATGTACCAGTTGTGTGTTTTGCCAGATTGTGAGTGCACGAACTCAAGCATCAAGGTTTTCATCGATCACAGAACAGATATGGCCTATCCTTTGTTTCTCGCTGAGGGATTTACTGAGGTAGGTTATGAGTTTTGGTTGCTGAGCGTTATGTGAGACTTGCAATGGGTTTCAAATGTTTATCTGAGACTCACGCTATCACTACTGCATTCGACTATGCTTTTGCATCCTTCAGAATTCGCAAGTTCAGATCTAATTTATCCGTTGAAGGTTACTTTCTTGTAGATTAAGGGATCTATGGGTTTCTAACATTATTTTTGTGGTTTAGGATTGGATTATACGCATCCTCAGGGCTTACTTCACTCAACATAAATTAAGAATAATCAAAAGACATATTATAGAGGGACAATGTCTACACTTAAAAAGGTTGCTCACGTTTACACTCTTTCCCTTCTGGCTATCTCAAGCTTTTTGCTTGAAGGTATCCATATTCTGATCTACTGATTTAGTCTTTGGTGGGAAAACTAATTTTTTAACCCAACAGACCCAAGACCTTTAATCTAACAGCTGTCTAAAACACACTAGCCAGTCTCTTACACACAGCTCAACTCGATATCCCACTCAAGCAAAGCTGGAATCATGTTATTACAATATGTGTCTGACTTCAGATCAGGGTATCCTTTTAAAAGGCACACAGATACTATTATCCTTGATCAGCGTCTTCTATATGTTGAAAGTAGGGCATTGTATGTTCATCAATAGAACCTGGTTATTGCTTTCTGATCTAATGCCGTGTTTCTTCCAACGAATTGAGAAATCATATCGAACAAGAAGATTTCCTCGTCTCAAGAATTCTCATCTCAGAGATTAATGAAAGTCAAAGCAACATTGTCAGTCTCTGGGCAGTACTAGGATGCTAGAGCACAACTGCAATCTGAGTTAGTGGCTGTAAGATTGTTGGAGAACTAGGCATTGGATGTAATTTAAAACATGTTACTTCCACTTATCATTGTGCAAATTAGAGTGTCTTATCACATATTGCCAAATGAACACCAGTTCTATTCATGACAGATACCAAGCATGAGTGAGTTAGACATTGTCACTGTCACAAGGGAGATAGGTTATAGAGGGTTTTTTGCAATTACGAATACTTGCCTACTTCAACCAGTTAGCAGATGTGTTTAAAAGGTGCTGGCTCTCAGCCAAATTCATGAACCACCAACCAATGCTAGGCATGACTATCCATCATATGCTCCTTGATGAGGAGGGGGGGGGGGTTATGAGGATGACTCTGTTGCAATAGGCAGGCCAATCTTAATTAATTAGGCCTGCATCTCATGCCCATCCTAACAAACTTTTTAATACCTCAGTTAGTTAGTAGTTAGTTAGTTAGTTAAGGGTTTCAGTAGGGGTTAAACTAAATCGGGTTTAAACACGAATACCAAATCAAGCACCGAATCGTTATTAAAATAATGGTTCGGTTTTGTAAAAATTTGGTGGCGGTTTTGGAGTCAAATTTCTTCTGAAAATTTCGGTTTTTGGTTTGGAGTCGGTTTGAGAGAGGAAAACGCGAACTCAAACCTGCACACCGAATTATTAAAAGGGCTTGTGTTTAATTTAGGTCAATGGTGCCATTTGCCCTCTTTAACTCTCTAAAATCTTAACTTTGTTGTAAAGTTGTTATTCTATTGAAACTTTGTTTGGACTTAATTTGAATTTGTTATGTTGTTAAGATCATAAAATTTTAGGCATTATTAAACCTAATTTGTTATTGTAGCTATTGGAATTAAAAAAACTCAAAACTAACCAAACAAACGTAATTTGTTATTGAAGCGTAATTGAATTAAAAAAATCGGAGTTTGGTTTGATCTGAGAGGATAAAAACCGAATTGTTTTCGGTTTGGGTTTGATTTGGAGTGAAATAAATTGTTGGATTGGAGTAGAATGTTAAAAACCGAATAAAATGGTTCGGTATTGGAGTGGGGTCATGAATCAAACCGAAAACCTTCACCCCTAGGTTCAGTTATAGCTTCCTAATTGTGCTTGTAATGTAGTGTTGATATTAGGAACTTTCTTATAACTAGTGTTCCCCGGCGCACGCACACGCGCGCCGTGGTATACATCTAATTTATTCTAATAATATAAGTTAATATTTGGCCAAATTTTTTGATTGAGGTTTAATGTAATATTATTATTAACGTTTGTTTTTTGTTTAATAGAAAAATGAAGTATTCTCTACATCGGTTTTTGTGGGCAAACAAACTATTGAATAATACTCGTATTAGTTGTTAGCTTCTAATTATTCTAATGGTAAGTGATGTGTCTAAATTTTGAACTTATTATAAGTCATCAATTTTATCAAGAAATAAATAATATCTTCAATATATAGTTATTTGGTTATGGATAAAGGATCCTAATGTATAGAAAAGTAACTCAATATTATCGATGTTTACAAAGTTTTCTTGCAATATACAGTGTATAGTATAATTAGATATTCTACAGCTTTAATAATGATTATTCTAACCTCTAATTTCAAAGTCAACGAAGTAAATACTGGTAAATTTGCAACATGGTTAATTCACAATTGAATTTACTTCATGATCAGTGACAACTGTGTTGCTTAATGGCTTCAGACTTCAAATACTCATGAAAAGGAAACAAATCAACAATAATTAAATACAAAAATGCTTCATTTAAGTTGATTCTTTCCACTTAGGTACTTTATTACATAGCCCTTTACTAAATTAAATGAAATAACCATTTTGATTTGAATTGTGTAAATCTGGGTTGAGCAATGTAAAGCAATCGCAAAACATTCATCTCTAACTTATTATAAGTCTTATATGAACGATAATGGTGACTCTAAATCTAGACATAAAAGCATATTCTACCAAAAGAAAATTCAAGTTACATTAGAAGATAAACTAACCATTTAATTATAGATATACATTTAGACTAACCACATCTCATCATTGCACGCAAAATCAATGTTTTCCTTACTAATTCTCCTATAAAAACTATCAGTAATTAACGAGAATAATATACATAAGCAAAGTTAAATTTAAAACAAACATCAATCATCCTATAACCATTTTTCTTCTCTATTTCGTTATTACATCACAAAATGGAAACTTTCGAGAAACTACTCTCGGTCTTTCATGATCTTACTCTTTCCGATTCAAACAGTTGAAGATGAAGCTTCCTGTGAGGGCGTTCTGCAATCTCTTCCTGTTCTAACAAATTGAGCAATCATTGTGCCATCTCAATGGTTCCAATTAGGACAAGCATCTAGGACACGATTCGAGCAACTTTTGCCTACAAGCTAAGACTTCGACTTTAACCAAGACCACTTTCCGCCAATTGTCATTTAACGCGAAAGCTAGCAATACCTCAATTTCCTATGATTCGCTATAGTATCGACACATGTCCCTAAGGTCCATTATGGTTACACCAGCAACATCCTAGTAATTCCACTTATAATCTTTGAGTTTCTAGTTTATAACAATATTTTAAGTAGATGTGTGGAATTGTGTTTTTATTTGTGATTTTATACATATGAAATAATTTGAACAAAAATATAGTACAAGTATTTGAAAAAGAGTTGCAAGGTAAATATGGTGTACGCGTTCGGTGCTAATAGAACTGGCCAAAATGACACACTACGAACTAAATAATAAGATACAAGAATTGCATAACCAGTACATTAGTACTCAGAAGTAGAACAGTAAAATCAGCTTAAGTGATGAAATTAAAAAGAGTCTAAACACAGAACTACAATTGATCGAACCGATACTAATAGTAAATCCTTTTCGGTGCAAATCGTGACTAACTGTGCTGGCTTAAAGACTTGTTCATAATACTCATAATACAGGAATTGAAATAATTTGTCTGCAAATCTAATCCAGGTCTTATCAGAAGATGGGTGAGTAGTTAATAGCTTATCGTCCGTATTCGTTTTCATAACAGTACCAAAATTGGCAACACCAATGGTTAACTATTAATGTAATTCTTTCCGATTCCTCCTATAAATATTCACCCAACACTAGATGTCTGACAACAAATTCCAGAAACAACAACCAAAGGAGCACAGAAACATATTAAAAGTTCTCAGCACATTAGTTAAGTTTATCGGGTGAATTTTGACTTTGCTTCATCTATCTTTAATTAGTTTCATCAATGGATATCCCATTGGTGTCAGCTCCCAAGCTAATCATTTCTCGATAACTAATTGGTCGAAGCTGTGGTTCCGGACCGAACTAGTCCTGTTATGGGCTTTGGTTAAAGGTCTTGTAGCATACAAGGCGACAATGCGGTGCTCTCATTGCTTTTCCTTCAGTATCAATCTGGTCTTGGCACCCAACCTTTGTTAATATATGTAGCACGACGTGACAAACTTTTGAGCCCATCATGCGCAAGTCAGAAAACACCGACCGAAAAGAGAAACCTGGAACACCAGAGAAGGTAGGCATGGGAGACGAAGAAGAAGAACAGAGGCGGCGCAGGTGATTTGGGGCTCAAAAAATAAGGGCAATGCGTCTAAACACTTTTCATCATGAACAGTGTTTAGGTTTTGGCTTTTTAGTAGTAAAGAAATAGGGGTCTCATTCATTTTAATCCATTCTTGAAACTCACTCATAAATGAAATGAAATACTACATTCTATTTAGCTTTCTGCGATCTCTCTTCTACACTTCCATGTTCTTGCTTACTTCTGCTTTGCCTCAATCCAATTGTAACACCTATGTTATTTACTTTAACATTAATGAATTACTTTTCCCTAAATTTCAACTTCATTTTATCTTCCAAAAACATTTCAAACACACTTTATATTCTTTAACTAAACCTATCTTATGGCCTTGTGTTCTTTGAACTGAATGGAAGCTGAATGACTAAATTGAACTTAACTTATTGAACCGAACTTACTGAACTTAACTAACTAACTGAAATCGATGAGTAGAAGGACTTAGGTTAGGTAACTGAACAATATCTATAGAAATAAGTCCAAAAATTGTACTACCGTTTTACTCAATACTAACTCTTATATAACTTAAACTATCCAACCTAATGTACTGAATTCTTGATAACTTACCAACTCTTAAGTCAGTGCGAATCCAGAATTAAATATAAATAATAGGTTAAAAAATGTGTCTAATAAAATTTCTGGAAAATTGTTAATAAATTAAAGAAAAATATAATAAAAAACCTAAGTTTTTTAATAAAAATATACAAGTACATTTTTTAAAAATTAAGTTGGATCGAAAGGATCACTATAGTACTGGTGGCCTCTGCTCGACTCTAAACACCCGTGAAATGAAATACAAGTAGAACCATTACAAAACGGGAGGGATAATTTTCCTACCGTATTATTCAGGTTATCATGCAGGAATACAGAGCATAAAGCAGAATCGACGAAACAATGGCCATTTCTTTAAACTGTTGCGCTACCTATGGTTCTGCGTTCTTCCTCCATTCCAGACTCAACCTCCACCATCGTTTCCTCTTCTGTTTCTCTCTTTTTTCTTCACTGAACTGCCCCAAATCTCATTCGATATCTCTCACAAAACGTATGCTAAGTTTTGATCAACAAATTGGAGGTGCTGAGGAAAGTCCCTAGCAACAAGCTGGCAACAGATTGATGGAGCAGTACTTACTTAGCAGAACAACAGCAACAAAAGAAGAATTTTCCCAACAAATGAAAGGAAGAAAGATGATGAGGTGAATTTTTATTTATTCATGTTAACAATAATTGGAATTTAAAGTGTAATGGGTGTCTGAATATGCAAATTTGCGAGTTGGGTGTCATTTAATGATGAATTTGACAAATGAATCAAGTTGTAATTTTGTTGTATAAGCGAACATTTCAATTTTCTATTACAGATATAATTTATGGAAAAAACAAAAAAATGAAAATTAAAAAATAAGCGTGGTGAGTTTTTATAAGCTTTTGAAGTTTGAATTGAATATGAAATTCATGTGTGAAATAATTGATTCTTTCAATTGTCATATGTTTGAACAAATTTGTAATTGTTACATCATAATGATAGTAATAGTGCAAGTAATGTGATTAAGGCCATTGATTTGGTTCAAATTGTCTGACATTCTTTGTAGTTATGTTTGCCTTGACTTGGAGGGTGCTGTTCGTCATCGAGTCAAGCACGCTTTGTTCGTCGAGGCTGGAGGAACGAGGGCAATTGTAGGTACTTCTATTGAAGAAACATACAGAGTAGTTAACAGGCAAATTCCTGAAAAAAAAAAAAAATGGGTTTCCCAGCAGCCCCCGCCTGACAGCTATAGATGCCAATGTTAACTCTTATGTTACTTGTTTTAGGATGTCTGAATTAGGTCTGTCAATTTCCTAAAATCGAGTTTAAGTTATGGCTCCTGAATGATGTTATATGTTAAACCCCCTGCTACATGAGTGATGGATGATCAATCATTCTATCTATAAAGTCTTTTTGTCCGCAAAAGTGAATCATTTCGTGTAGTCATTGCTGTCTCCACCAGACGGTGATGGATTAGACCATATAGGATAGATTCAATAAGTTGCATACATTGGTATGATGTATTATGTAATAATGTACATTAATTCATCAATCAAGACGGAGAGACGCATTAAGAAGATGTGGCCTAGAACCCAAATTAAAGAATGGCTTCTATTGAGTAGAAACGAAGAAGAAATACATGTATCTAGTAAGTTGGTTCGTTGCTTGTTGAGATGTTGCCTACTTTCTGTCATCTATCATCAAAAATCTGATGCTTTCCTTGCAAAGGATCAATTTCCGTCTCTTTTCCCTTTGACAGGTGAGCTCTAAACCTCACTCAATTTTCTGGATACGAGGGGTGCACAAGCTGAACTATGGAACTGTCTAGGATTTATAGAATACCTTATTGTAAGAAACAGTGATGTCAGGGTTAGTGAAGGACTGTTCTAAAGTTGACTTTCAAGGATCTGACAGAATGTGACACTAGAGCAGAATTGAGTTTCGATTTCTAAGCAAGAGTCAATCGTTCACATCCCGCGAAAGCATGAAGAATGGTTGTTGGGTGTGGATCCTTCCACTTATGTATCACTGTAAGTTTTATTTTGATTAAAAGAAATTAAAGCAATTTCTTACCCAGATCCGAGCTGCTGCACTTCTGAAAGTACAAGTGGCAGATGCTACATTTGGTATTTTCTAGGTAAAAATGAATCTATCATAGTAACACTTGCTGCTGAAATGCTTGTTCGAGGCTGTTCTGATAACTGATTTGTGTTGCTTATAGTAACTGACTTTAACTTTTGAAATTTGGCTCAACTATGCATATGCGACATTTGTTTGGTAAGTTTAAGTGATCGGAAAACAGTTGAAAGATGAGGAAAGATATGTCATGGTAGGTTCTGAATTAATCAGGATTTGGAAAGGAATTCAGCAAATTGCTACCCTTCTTTCAGATGATCCGGTTTTATCTTAGCTTACAAATCCTGTGTGAGATATAGTGTCTATCTTTGCACTCTGCTAAGTCTGTGGTCCATTGTCCTCTGTTTTACTGAATAGTTCTATGCTTAATTACAAAATTATATTGCTTTTCAAGCTATGTTTTATAATTTGCACGGCCCTACTCAAAAGCTAAAAAAATCCAGCGAGATATGATGTCAGAGCATGAGGAAATCAAATATTGAAATACTGATTATATATACTGAGAGATAAATCCAGTATTAACTCAAGTATCGTTATGAATATAGATGTTGTCACAACATGCCAATAAAAATGGATTAAAAATGATTATTAGCTTTTGTCCTTAAAAGCCAAAGGGCAGTCCACACTCCTGATTTGGGGACCATGAACATTCTGAACTTGTTCATTGTATTGCTTCACTGTCTCATTTAAATTCTTTCATAATCTATAGCCACGGCTCTCATCATGTGGAATCCGCGTCTTGTCAAGTGAAGATGTGAGTTGGTTCAACTTCGGAATGTTAAGACGAAGTTTTTTGAGGTAAACTCCATATACTCTTGTCAACCTGAATCCCAAGCTTATAACAGTAATTACAAGATTGATACCAATACCAAAACATATAGAAACGTGAACCGGGATTATAATGTATCATTAAATGTAAAAACTAAACATTATCCCACAAATCTTTTCATCATTCCTGATTAAACTCTGTCGAGGACATGTACAACAGTCTTCTGGTCATGCTTACAACAGTAAAATTCAAACATCAGTTTCGTCACTTGTATTTATGCACTCCTTGAAAAGGTGAAGTCAGAATCATCACATTCACCTATTTGCATTGTCTCGTTGTGAAAATGTTCAATTTGTTTCACAATAACCGAGCAAGCTTGAAATCAATAATATATTTCTTGTCATCTGTGTAACCTTATTGTAACCGCTATATTCTAATACTTGACGCAAAACATTTCCGTGTTATCATGAACCTTTTGCTTCTGGAGCACTGTTCAGGTGTTACCTGGTAAGTACACATTACTGTGTCTTAATACTGCTTGGTTTGTCACAGACATTAACACAGTTTCTGCAATCTTATGTTATGAACAGTTTTATGGAGGTTATTTATGACATAAGGAAAGGCAGGCAGGTACCTGCTCGCCATAAGAACTAATCAGTCGATCCTGATTCTGAAGAATTAGAGGTCAAGCTTCTGCTATCACGAAAAAAGTTTGTTTTAACAGAGTTATGTTCTTTTCAGGAAATCTGTGTGCTTCCTCACTACATTTCTTGTATCTAATTCCAGTTTATCTGGCGGGGATGTACAGCAGAAGGAAGGAGAAGGGATAGTACTTTGTTTGCTAAAGCGGCGAGGCATATTCTCCTCATAATCAGGTTCATGAAGAGTACCATAGATTCAAAATAATCCATCCCGATGAGATTGAGGCATGTAATCAGTACATACAAGATTTTATTAGATTCACAAAATGTCCTCTATGTTATGAAACCTGGAATGCCTTTCCATATGTGAGCAACTAATTCATTCGATTTAAATTGAAGTTACTTCAACAAATAACTATTGAATGAAGGGAAAACTGTCACCCCTTCTTATTTCTTAGCTTGGTGAAAACATAACCCATCATGTATTACAGTATACAAGAAATGGCAAAGGTGAATGTATAGAAACAGCAATTTTCGCTAGAATACGAGGGGCAGCAGATAACACGACTGACTCATTTGCCACCACTATAAGGATAGGGATACATACAACTAAACTTGCATAGAATTAATAGCAACTATGAGTCTATAACCTTAATAAATGACTCACAACTAACCAGTACTGTTACTTAAGATGTCTAAACCAGTTGCTTATTGTTAGTCTCATCTTCATCTGGCCCGTGTAATGTAGAATAAACTTTTATCAGGCTTGGTTAACCTTCACTCTGCCAGTTCGGAACAGGGGCAAGACAGCATAATGGGCTCTAGCTTCGATCATCTGATGCACACAACGAAGCTATGAACCTTCCTCAATCTCAATCAACTTATACGCAGTTTCCTTGGATAACCCCAACCATCTTTCATTCTCTTAATTGTTCCTTGATCTATCTCTCCATCTCCCTTCACTGAATATATCGCCAACGTACGAAGGGAGCAGGATGTCAGGTTCTAACAGAATAATGATGCAGCAGCATAATTTCTCATTCAGGAATTACCACAATTGGCACAATCAACCAAAGCAGGCTTGCATACAGAACACCAGGCTTCACAGGTAATTACCAATATCTTTTGCTTCTTGAGTAGGCCCAAGCTCTTCCAAACTATCAATGATACAAGCAACATGTTCCATTCTTGGATTGGATTGAGATGAAATTTCTCATTGACTCTAAAGACTCATGCTTTATCAAGACCCCATGGTGCAGCATGGAGCAACGATATAATGTGTACATTCAGTAGGCTTTACTCCTGTCCAATAACATCTCTCATCACAATTGAAGTGGCTTTTAGTCCATCGCCATGACGAGCAAATCTGCATAACAGACTTCCCAGGATACTGAATTCTTTGAGTGCATCGACCTGAAAGCTTTCATTGATCTCCAAATCCCACACTCGGAATACATGTTAATAAGTGCATTGCTGACAAAAGGGTTCTTCAACTGTCTTTTATAATAATGAGTGAAATCTGCTGGCCCAAAAGAGAGAGACGTGTCTGTACCAAATACACCAAGAATAAGCAAGACACCATATTTGGAATCAATTCTAATTCCGTGCTTCAATCATTTTGATATGATTTTGGACAGCTTCTTCCTTGCCACAAGCCTCATTTTGAGCAATAACCCGCTATGCACTAAGCTGTCATGGAAAACCTATCAAGTTTGTCTGCAAGTACGAAAATCTGCAATGGCAATCTTCCATCTTCATTTAGAGTACATGCCATCAGGTGCACCTCAAAGCAAAAAATCAGAGTTGAAACCCCTGTTTTAGCAACTAGGTCATGTAATATTGTTTCCCTTCCTTGACAATTCTGCGAGCTAGCACAGCTGAACAGCTAAGCTCGAATAACGTCACAGAATAGGACATCATTCCATCACGCATCTTAGTGAACACATCAACACATTTACATACAGTCCATTTTGCACAACAGAAATCAAGCAGTGTCCAAATGTAACAACATTTCGTGCCCCATACCACGAAAAACCTGTTCCGCCAGAACAAGCAACAACCACATTTAAAATACGAGGTGATCAAAGCATTTCCACAGTACCTCACATCAGACCCACCTCAATACACTCATGAATATTTTAAACTCACCCAAGAAAACTAAACATCACAAGCTGAAAAACAGTAGTAAAACTTCTTGATCAATGTGAATATACCAATTCAACCATACATCCTAAAATACTTTAAACCCAGTTCAACGTTCCATCACCAAAAACCTCAGAAATAATTGAGTTCCAATGAGACAGTATCCGCCTCATGAGGCATTTCAATCAAACCCTTAAGTGCATAAAACAAAGCGCCTGCACTTGAAATACAATAAAAGGAGAGAATTCCAAGCAACAACACATTTTGGGGATTACTGTAGTTATTAGGGTCATAAAGTAATAGTTTTATGTGATGAAGAATAAGTGATGACCAGTTGAAAAGTTTCTTTTTGCCACATTTTGAGAGGATCGCTTATTGAATATGGTTTTAAAATACATGAGAAAGGTGGAATGGTAGAGTGCAATTTGTGAAGTAGTGAGTGTTCTTCGAGAATGAGAGAGAGAAAAGCATAAGGATAATGAGAGTGATCAATTTGGGAGAAATGATCTGGGTTTCATCCATGTCATTGACTGAATTTGCCTACTGAACTCTGTAAATAATTGAGACTGAGTTTGTGACTCATTTTGGCAACACAGGTTATACTACACTTTGCACAAAAAAAAGAAAAAAAAGTTATATACACTTTTTGAACTTCTGAGGAGTTGAATGCATCTTCATTCTTGCCTAAGTATTTTGACACCCTAAATTTCATAAATAAAAATTCAAAAATCCCATCGGCATTAGCCCTCCTTTACATAACATTCATCAAACCATTGATTTAGGAAATGGACCATCCCGTTTCCTCAAGAAAAATGGAGAGATCTGACTCCTGTGTAAGTATGTGATACTTTTTGTAGTAATCATGTACCAAAAAAGAAAAAATACTTTTTGTAGTAATGTATTATGGAAGTGCAAATGATTAAACGAAGTCGCATCTTCGAGCAAAATCTATTTTACCTTGCCCAAAAATATACACTGACATCACACAATTGACGCTCAGACTAGGTGTACTCAACCTGGGCCTCGCTAGTTTGGGGATGGCAATTTGAAGTCCCAAACAATATGTTCGCCCAAACCAGGTAAGCACACCATGGTTGTCCGCGCTGGTTAAGGTGAGGCCACCATGGTGCATTCGCCTAAACCAGGCGACCAAACCATGGTGGTCTCCTCATGGTTTGGGCGCGAGCAATCATACAAAAAATGCGATTTAACTAAAGGCAATCCGGAAGGTTACCGAAATGCGACTCAGAATACCCATTTCCAGTTTACTTTTTGTCGAGAGTTACTAATTTAGCTATAAAATAAACTTAATTTGAGTATAGTAATCGAATTTACAGATAAGAATTTGAAAGGAAAAAATTGCATTAACTAACCCAATTTGGGACATCTTTTAGAGAAAAACTACCGGATTTCACAAAAATAAAAACAATACCATTTCCCAAACTTAAGAATCACTACCCACGTCCCGGTTCAGTTGGATGAATAGCCATCTCCGACTTGTGGGTCCAAACCAATTGCGTGCACATCCTCTTCAAATTCTGGCGTGGGTCCCCCTCTTCCTTTTCATCTCCCTCTCTCTTCTCCTCCATAAACTCCATACCTCTCTCATCTCTGATTACATTTCTTTTCACCTCCATATCATTTCTTTCTTTCCGACTCATCACTCATTACTCTTACCTCTACATTCCTCCTTTCATCTTTCCCCCTCACTACCTTTCTTACTCTTCTCTCTCCTCATAAATAATCCATTACCGCCATCTACACTCCTCATTAACCAGCTCATCTTAATTGATTGGCGAAATCCCAACAAAATCGCCAACCCAAGAATCGAAATAAAATCCCAACAAATTCTTGGCGAGCTCTATCTTGATGATTGGAGATTCGTGATCTCCGAGCCTCCCCGTCGTTCGTCGTTCCTCTCTCTTCCTCTCACTCTTCGACTTCCACTGCCTACGTCGTCGTCGGTGGACTTCTTCTTGATGGTCAGCGTAGGGACATACTCATATAAGTGGTTAACAACAAGATGCAGAATTCAGCCATTCATACGAGAGACGGACCCCCCCCCCTTCCTCCTCCCCTTATAGTGACATCATAAATAAACTAGTAAAAATTGGCTGATTGCGACTGCGCAATGCTGATAGATGAGCTTAAGATCTAAAATCTAAGGGAATTTATACTAATTAAATGACTTGATGCTTCTTTCTTGTTTATTAAAAAAAGGTGTTTGTCTTGTCTGTGACCTCGCCTTCGAAGCCAAGACATGCCTGCATCTCGTGCTGTTGTACAAACTTGATGTACTCCTTCCGCTTTGTCCACAGGGACGTCCGACCACCCCAATGCGACACTAAGTGCGACATGTTCGTCGGCTCCGGGACGAGTCAATCAACAGCCACGCTGCTCCGGCGACGAGGAGGATGTAGCTTTCGTGGTTCGAAGGAGTCGAATCGTCGGGGGAAAGGGAGGGAACGTGGTTGTGTAGGGTGGTTGCGGCGGTGACGGTGTTGGAGGAGGCAAACGGAGGTGGAACGATGAGAGAGTGGCCATCAGCTTGAAAGTGTAAGAGTAAAATATAAGTGACGAAACAGAAGGATTAGCCAGAAATGAGTTGGGAAGAGGGCTTTTGGAGGGGGAAGACCGACGACGCGACGAAGAAGGGCTTCTCACTATCCCAAACTCATTTTTCAGTGATTTGTGGAGAATAAGAAGAAATTAAAATATAAAAAGAAAGACAAAAAGAAATAGTGGCAAATAGTAATGTATTGATTCGGGCAAAAAAAGATTGAGAAAACTGCTTTTGGTGGCCAAAAGCCGAAGTTGTATTTCTGGCCTGAAAACAAGTGGGTAGGTTTTCTATAAGGTTTTGGAAAGTGGGTAGTTGTTTTTTTATTTTTGTGGAATCCGTGGTATTTTTTTTCTAAAAGTGTCCCAAATGTTGGGTAGGTTAAGGCAATTTTTCCTTTTGATAATTTTTGAAAAATAATTATAGAAAAATTTAAGTTATTAATGCTTAATTTATTTAAGTCAATAGACTTGTAAAATTAACACTTTAACTCTGATAGATTGTTAGTTCTGTGACATAAATTTTCAATTATACATACAAAATTGTTATTGGATTCATCTTAGTTAATACTAAGAATCCTCTCTTTTTTTTTCCGTTAAAGAATGGGAAAAAAATGGAGGTGTTAAGAATTGGGAGAATTACTTTGTATAATTTAGTACAACTACTAGAACAAGTAACTACTAGATTATAAGAGAAGTAGTAAGAGAAGGTAGTAGGAAATGAGATGATGGATTTTTGTTACTTGTATATTGTTATCATAAGCTTCATACATACCCATATTATAGGCTAAAATATGATGGGTTATGACACATGCCTTTACTATGGGATTTTATACTAAAATAATATATTCACCTTATCGTAAAAGACATTAAATTAGTTTCCAACAATAATTGGTGATTTCTCACCTGCCCCTTAATAATTATTCCATTATCCATTCTGGTTCAGTTGCCTCTTAAAAACTTGCTAGGAAAACCCAGTGGGAAAAAACCATGAGCCAAGGGGAAAGAGTACAACCTACATTGCTAATAGTGACTTTTTGTACTGCCTCGATTTAAAAACCTTGGGCCCCAGGAAAAACCGTATGGGATAAAACTGTCGAAGGGAAAAAAGAGTGCAGTAAAGTGAAATACTCCCCCTGAATCAACATAATCATGAAAGGTGACGCATGCGATTATGTACTAATTCTCAAATTTCTATCGATGGAAGTGATTTGGGAACAATCGCCAGATTATCACATATGTAATTGAATTTCTGGACTTCAATTTTCCTTTCCTTTGTAGATCATGGTGAAGAAAGCTTGGGTATTATGTGCTTTGTTTAATCGTCCTTTAATGTACCTTACTTAATTGAGTATGCAAGTTGAATTATCTTGAAGATCAAAGTTGATTTTCTGCAACAGTTCTCATTTCAACATGTCTCTGGAATGTGGTAAGTCATGCGTCTTGAGCCATACACACCAACTCAACGTTCCTTCATACAAGGCAATCAAATGTCAATGTTGACGATGTGGATATCAGTGTTTGCTTTGGTTGACTTCCATGATATTGCAGTTCCTCCAAGGAACCCTATCCTTTTGATGATTTTAGCATTTTGGGGTGTCGGATGGTATTCAGCGTTGCATACCACAAGGTATGCATCATGAAGTTTTGCTTGGTAGAATAACCCTAATTCTTGGGTGTTTCCTCTCAGGTGAACAGAGCAAGTGCTTATTCCTTTCCAGTGCCTATTTGTGGGCTGATTAATGTCCGTGCTAATAAAATTACTGAGAATGCATATAAGGTCGATATAATTGCCAAATAACATTCAATGCAACCAATGACGCTTTTTTTGTATACTTCATGAGTATTTATAGTTAATTTACTTCATGACAGTACACCTATTATTATTATTATTATTGATATTACTGTAAAATTCGCGCTTGATAACTAAACAAGGTGAAACCAGTGCTTCAAAACTTTGATAGTATCACATATTAAACCAAATGGTATAAGCCTGGATTCTTGTTAAACAAATGAGAGTTGTTCTAATTTTGATGTTACATTACACATACATCATACATGGGATTTCAAAATTAATTTTGCACTAAAAAACACCCCTAMGAATWTGATATTTCTTCTCTAATTAATCACTAAATAACAATATTCAAGAATTAAAACCACGAAGAGGGAATGAATTATTTTAGAGTATTCAAAACAACAATATTCAAAATTAGAGTTAATTATACCTCTAATTTTAGCTTTGAATTGAATTCAATTGAATTAAGGCCACGAAAGAGCAATTTGCGAGTGAGGATTGAGGGTGAGCCCACGACAAACCAGCAGCGGCTCCACGACAAACCAGTAGGGCGCGACTGAGGACGGTGAGCTATGGCGGTTAGCAACGGCTGAGCAATTTGCGAGTGAGGATTGAGGGTGAGCCCACGATTGAGGGTTAGCTACGGTTGAAGGTGAGCGCCGGCTCGACGGCTCGATTGAGGGTGTGCGACAGTTGAGGGTGAGGGTTTGGGTTGAGTGATGTTGAGTGAGGAGGATTATTGAATATGTCGTGAGTTAGTTGTAATCCGTATATCTTATTGGTTTTTTTTTTTCACGATTGCTAAATACAACTCTACTTTACTCAATTCAATCTATCTAATCACCCAAAAAAAACACAATCCATCTAATACAAAGACTTAAATACACCGCGTTCACAATTTTTATTATCAACCATGCAAAATCACGTGACTATTCTTTTTCGCATTCGCTACCTGTATGGCTGTATTATCTCATCTGTCAGGTATATCACTAACCCACAATTTCATTCACCTTTAGCCTTATCCTCTCATTTGTTTTTTTTTATTTTTGCATTTCATATAAACTACAGTAGATTAATTGTCTTTATTTTTGTATTTTTCCTTGTTTTATTATTTCGTATCATAAAAAAAATCTATAATATGATATAGAAGTACATTATATCATATCAAAATATAAAATATAGAGTAGATTATATTTTAAATATTTTAAAATATAAAAGTGTACATTATATCATACAAATACAAGATATAATATAATATTATATAGGAGTACATTATATCATATTTGAAGTACATCATATCGTATATATTAAGGTACATTATATCATGCACAAATATAAGATATAATGTTGATGTTCCAGCCCAATGTGTTCTGGGCCCAATTATGTGTATGAAATTACTAAAATACCCTTGGGTTGGCCCAATAGAGGTGAAAATACGTAAATACCCTCGGTTAGACAAGGTTCGGTCCAAGAAGGAAAGCCTAGTCGATGGCACGAAGGCCCAAGCGGGGCCCGTCACCCAAGGAGGTTCGTTTATTACGGAATTGCCATCCGAAAAGTCTATATATACCCTCAA
>SNQN01003266.1:50731-63159 GCA_008642245.1 Bassia scoparia | reverse complement strand
TTTACACACAATTTCGATTTCAATTTGCAAAAACACCACAGCTAAGCGAAATCAATTGAATGAAAGGCAGACTGAGATCACGAACGAGCAGAAGGAATGAATTATAGACTACTGATGTTGGTGAGTAAAATCAAGAGAGAGAAACAACCCTTACAAACAGAGGGAGAAACAGAACCGTGGTTAGTGAGGGCCCCAAAAGCATAACGTTATATAAATTACTCCGTACTCCGTTTCAAAAGACAACACAACACCTCACGTGATTTACTAATTAAAGTTCGCAAAATTACATAAATTGCCACGAGATGACCAAAATTAGGTTCATCTTGGTTTTGAACTAGTTACAGCTCCTATGTTAGGATTCAAAATTTATTCGATTTTAGGATTGATATTTGGTTTGATTTCTTATAAGTTTTAACTCTAGTACACCCTTTCTCTATTTTGATTATTCTTACCAAATTTGACTCCTACCTTTACGATTTGTGTTTTTTCTCCAAATTTTAGGCGGAGTTGCTACTTGTGGTGGCTGCCACCTGCTGCGTCTGCACTACTTGTTGTCGCCGCCTTTGCACCACTCTTCCTGGCTGCTGAGGTGAAGGGTAGTGGGTTCCCTCCCCTGCAGCGTTGCCTAGCTGTTGTTGTCCTGACAAAGAGCATGGGCCTGACTTGGGCTCTTTGTCAGGACAACAACATTTAGGCAACACTCCAGGGCAGGGAACCCACTACCCTTCACCTCAGCATCCAAGAGGAGTGGTGCATAGGCGGTGGCAGCAAGCAGTGCAGACGTAGCAACAGCAGGTGGCAGCCCACCACAGGTAGATGCTTCGTGTATTGATTTTAATGGTGATTTGTTAATTAAATATTTCAATGTTACAACTACAACATTTTAGAGTATATATAGTAGCTTTCATTTTATATACAGTAATTCTTTTTTAGAGCTATCTATTGCTTTTGTCGATGTGAGTTTTTAGTGGATAAGGTAGTTTTCACAATGTTTCTGTACCCTTGTTTTTTATGTATTCAAACTGCCTCATTTAATTTTTTTCCTAGCTGGTTAGCAAAATTATGATCCTTGTATTCTTGATCCCAGCAATGCTCATCGTAGCCAATACAAATTGTTAGTAGGTATGTGGATCATATAACATTTTCTTGTCAGTCTCTTTTTATCTCATACTAAAATATTTGCTTATGTAGCCTCTTTTATTTATTTCTTAAAAAAAAGAATAACATGCTCCTGTAAGGGTGGTAGGGTGCACTATGTTTTTTTGTTCTCTTTTTTAACACTTTAAAGGATAACAAAGAACTATAGATCAAAAAGCTTAAATCAGCAGAAAATAAGAAACGCCAGATGGAAACAGAAAATAACAAGTAGAATAGATGATGAGAGGATAATATATACCTTTGTGTTGGCCACTTCCAAAGCTTTTTGAGCAGCGTCAAAAACTTGGGTCGAAGCATTCCCATCTCGAATTGCACCCAATAACACAGAAAATTGTGTCATGATTACATCAACTTTCTTCGAAAGAACTTTATTTTCCTTTTCAAGCTCCAAATTCTTCTTGTGCATTTGAGTATTATCTCTTATGTTTCCATCCAAATTTTGGGGGTTATTCCCAAGTTGAAGTTGCAACTTTTGATGGATTTGATGGCATTCAAAACATTTATATTGGTGATATACCTACCATTTATATCATTATGTGATGCACAGATTGTCGATTATACTTCAAATTTATCAAATCATTTACTGTGTCAGTTATTTCACTTTTTACTGAGTACAATTTATGCAAGGACCCGAGGATTTTAGTAAACTTGCAATTTCAGTGATCTTAATGCTTGGATGAAATGGTTCATATTGCTTATGTTTGAGCTTACATTATTGAGTAGAAGGAAACGAAGAAAGGAAAATAGTGGGACTAAAGTCTATGATGCTTTTTTAGTGACGTGGTAAGATATTGTGAACGGATCTTCTTTAGTTTGAAGGAGGTATATACGACGCTAAAGATGCTACTTTTGCCGGTTTATTGTAAGGATTTGATCATATAATTTATTCAATGTTAATCTATATGATTCAAAGTAAATGATAGTGATTAATTGCTCCTTCCTTCCAAAAAAAAAAAAAGTAAATGATAGTGTATACTTAGACAAGGGTACCACATTTATTAATCTGTTTCTGGAAAAATGTGATCAAACAAAACTTATGCAATCATATTTTTGTAGGTGAAAGGTATAGTGTAGTCCTTCCTGAAAAGTTACAGACAGGAAAGTGGAATGTCTACAGGTAGGCTACGCTATCATGTACTTATTTATCTTACCTATTGATATCCTTTTGCTTCTCTTTTTGTATCTTAGCCCCCTTTGTTTTGCTGATCTAATTTGTAAATGATGTGACATGGCTTTATCATACTTTTGAGGCAGATCTGCTCGGTCTCCTGTGGCACTTGTCACTAGATTCCCAAACCATCTAGAGATTGGGACATTGCATGAAAATTTTGTGTGAGATTCTTTCTTGTTTTTGTTTATGGCATGTTACATGTTTTTTGAGCATAACTTTCATGCAGACATGTAGTTGAGAGATTCCCAGACTACAAATACTTGGGTACAAGAATGCGGGTGGATGGAACAGTTGGGGAGTATGTTGCCTCATCAGAACTGACCTTTCATATTGGGTTGTGCTAATTGATATATATATATCCAATTTCCAAATAACATCTTTATCTGATCTTATATTCTGTTTAACCCTGAAGGTAAAAATGGATGACTTATGGAGAAGTTAGCAATGCTCGTTCAACTATAGGATCTGGTCTTCAGAACTATGGTCTATTAAAAGTGAGCCCCCTCCTCTCAAATATAAAAGAAAATAAATTCAAACAGAAATCTGCTTTAGGGAGTGAGGCTTAACGATCACTTAAATTTGTTCTGATTGCCAGAATGGTACTATGAGGCTGAACTAATGGACCCTGCTGTTTAACTTTTGCACTTTGTTTCACAGTTTGTTCTGTGCTTCCTTAGCTATCATTGCTTTCTCTTCAAATTATAGCTATGCATCAATAAATTCGTTACTGCCCAGCCTACTCGTATGCTTTTCTGATCCGATTCCAACCTTATACTATGCACATCAGTAACTGTTGATTGATAATTTCTTACAGGGCATGAGTTACAGTACATAGGCCGATATATATTGGTCATATACCTACCATTTATATCATTATGTGATGCATAGAAGGTCGATTATACTTCAAATTTATCAAATCATTTACTGTGTCAGTTCAATGGCCATTGCATAATGAACAACACCATGTTAACAGAGGACGCTCTGTAAATGTCTAATACTTGAAATTAGATATCAATATTGTGGAAAACCCAGTAACTTCACAAGAAATATTATCAACCGCAAAATATTTACTATATTCACAAATATTTAGATATGTATTGTCTACGTAATGAACAACAAGATCAAATCAGAAAAGTAGCAAACTGAAAAAGAAAGGTTCCTAGTAGTTTCAAAGAGCACAGTTAATAATCCACACTTATCTGATGCAGTCAATTTCACTTCTAGTTTATTTGTAGAACTAAGAAAAGTTGAAACCTAAACTAGACACCTTAATAGTTGATATGAGAACTAAATAAAACAAAAAGATTCACCAAAAATCATAACTTTAACTCTTAATTTTACTCTCAAACGTTGAATTGGTACCTAAAGTCCAAAACTAATAAAAGTGAACCTCTTCATTGAAAAGAATTTACACACACACACATTCAAAGTTCAAATATGTCATATATCTGATATATATGCAATATGTATAAGTGCATATGAAAATCCAGCATTGTAAATGAGTCATATATCTGATATATGCAATATGTATAAGTGCATATGAAAATACAGCATAGTAAATGAGTTTTCGAATATATATTCTATGCTATGCTAAGATCAAGCCAAGAATATGAACGATATATTGGCATATCTCTATGCTACGATCAAGCCAAGAATATGAATACTAGTATTAAACTTTCATGATGAGTTTTTGAGGACAGGAAAAGTCAGATACTTCCCAACATGGATTCCCTTTTAGTTTGTAGCATTATGCATGTTTTGTTCATATATTATACCAGTATACTGTATAATAAACATATGGTTAGTAATAATACTATAGTGTCTAAAATTAATAAAAGTCTGGCATTTCGCATAACTCTATTTGCATGTGTTCTCTTGAATCGCCTTTTCATTCCTTTGTCTCTCATGCTAAGAATTCTAATATCAAGCCAAGAATATGAATACCACTTATTGTATCCCTGCGTAAAGTACGTAAATTTTATTTATTTTTTAAAATTTTTGGGCTGTGATAATTTCAATATTTTACCCATAATTATTGTTGTTTTGGTAGAACAAGAATTCAAAACGATAAACATTCGTCAAGAATTCACAACAATAACATTCATCAATTTGAATTGAAAAACCAATGGCAAAAAAAGAATTGAGTGTTATGGAAACTAACCGGAAGTTTGAAAGCCACCAACAATTCACAATAGCCAAAGCCCCAATTGCTCTTTGAAATCAAAATTCAAGCAATCAGATGATGCATACATGCAAGACAAACAAGGAAAATTCAATCAAGCCCCAATTATCTACACGCTTTTAAATGGATTTATAAGAAATAATTTGAAATTTTACATTAGAAACAGAATTGAACGAATCTAATTAATTATACTTACTAGTGAAATCGAACGAGTGAAGCTTCAAAGAAATTGAAGTTGTGTGCGTGAAGAACTGACGAGCGACTTAAATTGAACGTCGAGCGCAATTGAACGAACGAAAAGAGTAAAGTAGCAGAGATTAGCGATTAGAGTGAAGGGATGAATGAAGGAATGGATTGAAGAGAAAGTAATTACCTTTGTTTTTTTTTTTAATTAGAGGGCAATTGAAGTGATGAACGAATGAGGTCGATAACTGATGAAGGAGAACTCTCGATGAACTGCAAATTAATTTAGGGTTATTTTACTAATTAATTAAATGCCTCATTAAACTGAAAAAGGGCGGTTTAACTTCCTTTTAGATTTTTAAAATTTTTTTAGGGTTTAATTTCACTTAATCTTTAGGCGCAAAATTAATTGATAGAATGACGGTTTATATTCACGTCACACATATATCATGTGACAAATTGAGCAATTTCTCAACACTTTGTGACTATATTTTGTCAACACTAAACTGTGCTGAATTATGTGTCAAAAAAATACGGAGCCTCCAAATTATCTCAACACTTGTCACTTGTGTTGAGATCAATGTGTCTAAAAACCCTTGTTTTTGTAGTAGTGAATACAAGATGAATGAATAATCCTTCACAGCACAATCTCCTTTTTGCACTTAAACATCACAAAGTCGATCACATAAATTAATCACAGCAAATTCTATTCAATTAACCATTATAAACCACATAAACCATTCGAAACACACACACACACAATTTATATATCTATTCAATTAGTAAACAGAGAACAAAATAAAGCAATTGCATCAACACAAGGATCATGAGCTGCTACAAAAAATTCTATTTCACAATTAATTTCACATGAATTAATCACAGCAACAACAATTCGCATAACATTTTCGCAGTTAACTACGATCTCAGCATAACATTCGCATAACATTCGAATTAATCACAGCATGATTAGTGATTCAGTTAACTACAATTAACAACAATTCGCAAAACAATTAACAACAATTCTATTTGAAATTAATCACAGCAAATTCGCAAAAAAAAGGGCACAAATTCAACAAAATTGCACTTAAACATCACAAAGTCGATCACATGAATTTCGCAGGAAGAAGAAATTAAAATTGAAAAAAAGAGTGAAGAAAGAACTAACCTTAGCAGTGGGATCAAAATTTCGTGAAGAACGTAACAAAGAGCCTCAAAAGAAGAACAACAATGGCATGCAGAGACGACAGCAACCAGAGGAAACGAAGTGAACCAGAGGAAACGAAGTGAAGTTGAAAGGTTTTTGAATAAACTGATTAATTAGGTTGTTTATTAAATTGTCATTAATTACCCACCAACTGAGACTTAACGGCAAAAAAAAAAAGTGTTACAGATTTAATTAGGGCTTAATTATGATGGTATCATTTGGATTAAAAACCTAATAGTGGTATCAAATGGACTTTGCAAAACCMCAATGGTACACCATGGAATTTCCCTAATGTTATTAAGAAACGAATGGATATGAGAAGGTATAGTATACAGTAAAACGAAATGGAACGATTATGTTCTTTTCAATTTATTTTTTGTATTTTTATATTAAATAAAATAAGCTAAGATAAATATCAATCAGTTGGCTTTACAATATATAAGTGACCAAGAAAGTAAAACTATTATCAATTATAGAATGAAGAAGCATATTTAATCATGGCCTAGCTTGATCATGATATAAATTGCACCATGGTTCAGCTCAAGCTAAATAATCGATCTACATCGCACTTTAATCGATCTACAGTGTACATGGGTGGCTTTGTTCGTCTAAACTCACTTAAGTAGAGATACGTAACTCGCACATGAGACTATAAGAGTGAGGGCGGGATAACTCAAGTGGTTAGCATTGTGCTTCATTATTTTCGATTTTAGGAGATATTGAGATCGATTCTCAAATCACCGCCCTTGTGACTCTCATAGCACCAAAAAAAAAGATGCATAACTCGCATGCTTACAGAATACTAGTATATATGATTTCACAGTTAATTTCCAAAAAAAATAAAATAAAAAATGGGGTTTCTTTATTGAAGACTTTATTGTTTTATCGTTTAATGTAGAAGATTAATTAAGGCTGTATAACAGTGACCAAAAACCATATGTAAGTATCTTGCATTTGGACTAATAAAAGTTGACTTTTACACATATAACTTTGCATTACCTTTATATTTTTGGTGTTTACTGTTTAGAGAGCCACAACCCACAAGGGACAGAGATGAGAATTGTTCCAAAAATCATTTAGAGACTGGAGAAAAGCTTTAACCACCTAGTCTGATCGAGCTATCCCTTACTCTCATTATTGTTGGCCATTATATAAACCCATTTACTTAATATGCAATTCACCACTTAAATAAAACCTATTAGCATAGTAAGTAAATGGGTTTATTTAATGTTAATTCATTATATAATAGATGGGTATGTAGGTGGAAACAGCTATGTAAGTTAACAAGCAAAGAAAAAGAAAGAGAGAGATAAAAGTGTGATGAAGGAGAGAGAGTCGTGAAACTGCGCTTCAATTTCTCAATTTTTTATCAAAAAAATTAATGAAATCTACGGTGGTTAAATTAGCAACTTTTTTTTCTTAGCGTTATATTATTTTTTTTGGTGCTAAGAGAGCCACAAGTTAAGGGTGGACATGAGAATCGATCCCAGGACCTCCTGAAATCGGGAGAAAAGCTTTAACCACCTGAGCTATCCTTCACTATCTCTTAGCGCTATATTATAACTTTACCCGTAGCGTTTTTTTTAATAAGCATTGTATATAAATAAGTTTTTACAACATTTTTAAATAAAGCGCTATAAATTGATACTTAAGACATGCTGTGATTAAGGCGCTGTAATTTGAGAATTTTGGCATATTGATTAGGAAAATAATCCTTGACTGTGGTAGCTAATCAGATGCTTCTTGTTTTGTTCAAATAATGTTTCAGTAAGCAGCTAAATAAAGCATCTTTAATCATGCAAAACTTATTCATTAAGAAGCTTAAATTGACCGCAAAATGATCAACGAATAGAACTCAATGATGTATTTTAATTTCGTTGAATTGATGTGAATTTTCTTTTCTTTAGAATGAAAAGTGTTGAAAAGAATACATAATGAATTATCCTAAAACAGAAACAATGGAAGAAGTAGATACGTAATATAACACTACTCATGCATGCACAGAAGTATGATTTCAAACTTCTATCATAAAAATTGCGCCTTCTTTATTGAAGATTATTTACTTCATTGTCAATGTACAACATTAAGGCTGTATAAGTGCGACCAAAGTCCATAGTTTATACTTTATATAAAAGTATTAAACTAGCGTCGATCAAATGGACGGATTAGACAGGGCTTACATACAAAGAGTAGTGTCCAAATTTGTTAAAATAGTACAAGTTTTGCAACGCCTATATTGTACAGCCCTCCCCCATATATATTGCTACATACAACAATCTTCACGTATTAATATAATGGACAGTAAAAATCAACGAATTTGTTATATTTTTATTTTTTATAAATAAAGATAATATAATTAAAAAATAAAACCAAAACATTCCGTGAAAGATTAGTGGAAATTGTATATTGCTAGCAGGTACAGGGAATTGTATAAAATAATTTGCCCTGACGGCTAGCTAGTTTGGGCCATATTAGATTTTTGGCCCAAAAATGAGGTTTTGAGTTATTCAACTCGTCAATTTGTGCTGACAAGTTGAACCCGACTAACAATGTAATTGCGGACATTACTTAATTTTAATCCCTGTGTTTTCTCGTAAAAAATAAAAATAAAATGATTGTTGGCTTTAAAATTGAACAAATAAATTAGTTGACTTTTACGCATATCTTGCATTTGCCTTGCCAATTTTGACCCGGCCAATAAAGTAGGATTGTTGGCTAATGGCTATTATATATAAACCCATTTGCTAACTATGTAATAATTCACCCGTGAAATAAACTTTTGAGCATCTATTCTAGTAACCCACTATACAGCCTAACATCGATGCAGACCAGTAGTTTGGCTATGTCCTATTTGTAGCTATCTTATTCCTTAGCACAACTCCAATTTGATCTTCAGTCATTGAAGCCAGGAGGCTTAAACCTTCTTCTAATGGCGGCGATGTTCAAGCTCGATCTCATCATCCGCGTATCACCCGCGTGTTCCTTAACAACCTTCCATGACACTAAGAAGCGCCGGTAAAAATTCCCCTAGAAGTATTTCTCCCAAGAGCCATACACACATTGTCCTCTACATCTTACAATTGATATACTAGTAGTGTCTGCACTGTATGACTAATTGGTAACACAAATTGGGAGTACCTCATTAAAATATCTATTGAGCACCCCCTAAAGTCGCGATTTTTTTCGCATATGAACATGACCGAGTAATACTTAGTGCGTTCCAATGTCTTGCCGCTGCGGCATTGCATCTTCAAAATCTGCGCCGTTTGATCCAACCAAATCTGTCGACCTTTGAGCAATCCCAATGCAACACCCAGCTTGCAATAAAGCCGTTGCTTATAACAGTTGTAGCATCGCACCAAACCACTGATTCTTTTTGTAGTCATCAATCAAGCTTTCTAGGTTCCGGTGCATTGGCATTTTTGGACCGATACCATTAGTTTGTCTTCTTCAATCACGCAAATCATTGAGTCCTTCCATCTTCCGTCTTTGGTTGTGGGATGACCGCTATACTTCACTCGACGTGGATTCTCGGCTGAGGTTAGGCGTCTTATGGATCAGCCACTCGGTCCAAGCATCAACCACAAGTTCTCTATTTGCTTAACTCCTTAAACTTCTGGAGTCCTAGTAAAACTCGTTTCGGAGACCACGTTAGGTCCTGTTGACTATTGGCAACTCCATTCATGATTGGACCGAACACACGAATCTCTGACCTCAAGGTGGTATAGCTTTGGGACCACGAAATTTCCAATGTATCATCTCGGCCTGAAGCTTCATGATTCAGTTACGACTGTTACCTCTTCCGCCTGCGTGTTTATGGACGGGCGTTAACGAAGGCATTTGAGACTGTCGTAGGGCCATGCCTCATCCACAAGAACTAGGCGGCATCGTTGTGTTGATCCAAGCAGCACTTTGACATGCTGATGTGGTGTCGTTTTGAAGGGGCTGATTTGTTGTTGAAGAAAATCAACATGTTTACGAATTGAAGGTTTCTCATGTCTGCAATTGAGCTGTTAACGACATATATAGTTTGATATTGCTCAATCAACTTCCACTGTTGGTTTATGACTCAAAACTACAAACAGGTTTCTTTTGCTCCAACAAATTGTCAACTTCAGTAGGATAGTCTAGGATCTTTTATAATATTTATGATGTATCATTAATTTGTTTTTCATTTTATTTAATTTGCTATGTTATTGTTATATATTTATGATGCTTGATTTATTTTTGAGGCATTCTAGCTTATGTATGTTTTCAATTGTGTTTGTATCGTTGTTATTAAAAGTTATGAATAATGGAGGATATTTTCGAAACTAAGACGTGCAACGAGGTTAATTTTTTAGCAATATAGGTCTACATTTACAATATAGAAATCATAATAACCAACATACATTATAAATAGATCGAATTAAATCAATTTGATATACGACAGTACTAATTAGATCACTATAAGTGAAAATATGTTAGTCACTTGCTCATTATTATAACTCGCATGTTCATTCAGCTTTCTTGCGATGGTTCATCATACTGCAATAGAAGTAAATCTTATTCCGAGTTCTTATTGAATGCAGTGAATAAAATATCTGCCAATGGTCCAACTACTAATCTAGGGTCTCTATCGACAATTAATTTCCAGTACGTGAAAAAACAGCATCTATCCGCCCCAAAATGACTCATAAATTAAAGGAAGAGTAATTATGTAATAATGCTTCAATAGAACACAATAATAGTTTCACCGTTTCACGAAGAAAATAAAATAGGGATAAAAACAAAAGTAATAACAAAAGAAAAATAAGAGCGAAAAGGGCTTATCAGTTACCATTAACCTTTAAAAGATTAATGGCAGTCCCAAAATAACAGTGGAGCCCGTGGAGGAAGAGGAATTTTTTCATTAGAGAGTGATGTGTCAAGTGAAAATCTTTGGCCACGTGTCCTTCTTATATTTGATCAAAGCGATCTACGTGGCAACCGCTACGGATAAAATAACTTCGATCTGAAACAGATCAAGAATCAGACATCCGTACACTAAAACAATAGTAATGAACGATCTACGATGTGGATGGGTGACAAATGTCACACATCGTCCAAGACTTCCAAGGATTTTTGAGGGATTACCTATAAATATCTCGGAAAATCTCATTTATTGCAAGCATTCATCTATTTTCTCTCTCTAAATAATACTTTATTTTATTCCCGTTATTCCCGTACTTGCTTAAGCATCAGAGAGGAGATAATCCGAATAAGTTTATTCTCTTTTGTGCAAGTTAAGTGCTAAGGAGATGTAGCATCTTGGAGGTGCTAAGGAGCAAGAAGTGCTAATAAGGTCTTTGACTAGTTCTAAGTCTCACCTTTGCTTGATAGGAGGAAGTGCTAAGGTTCGTATATTTGGTCAATAGAGGTCATCAGCTCTCCCGGGACAGTAGTGACGGGAAGTCTCCACCCCTTTCTCAACCCAAAAAACTGAGGAAATATTGTAACTAATCCATTTAACTTGCTACAACAGAGAGAATTCATGACAAATTACGACTCACTCAATATTAATGTAATTAATACTTAGTGTTAAACTGTTAATATTAAATATTTTCTTATAAAAAGTCAATAATATTTCTCCTAAAAAAAAGAAGGCAATAATATGGTACCTATATTTAGCATTTCCTTTTTACAATCATGCTTTCTAATCATTTGATGAGAGTTATGAATAACTCAGTTGGTTAGAGTTGTCKTTTTTATTTCATAATATATAGAGATCGATTCTCTTTCCTATTTTTGTGGCAATATAAACACGAAAAAAATACACTTTCTAACCGTTCCTCCTTCGCATTTAATTTGTATTTCTATTTTTAGTTTAGAAGATATTTTCTAATCATTTAAGAGTAAGAAATATCTCAGTTGCTTAAAAGCTACGAGCCTACGAGTAGCTGATTGCCTTCTTGTTTCTTTCAAATGTTTCAGTGAGCAGCTAATTTAAAAAACAACGGTTCAATAACTGCGTGTATTACTGTATTAGTGCCTTTATTGAAGGCTTAATAATTAAGATAGCAAGTTGGCTTTGGATCTAGACCTTTGACAATAATAGTAATAATATAGATAATGAATTCATCATGATAATGTTAGAAAGAAACGAATGGATATGAGAAGAGAAAATATGGTAGTAAAAGTTACAAAAATGAAACATGTACACATTTTTTAGGGTGTTAAAAGAGCCAAGAGAATAGCTGAGCGAGTGAGCGGGATGAAAATCTATCTCAAGGTGTCCTCGAATTCAAATTATTGCAGGTAGCTAGCTAGTGGGAAATAGTTTCCCACATATTTCTAGGTTTTACAAATTTGCTACTCCACTGTTTACTTTCTCTATATTTTTTATATCTACTCGATCTGATCCATTTTTATTAGATGCTATCATTTTTATTTTGTAAAAATSGATTTTAACAATTAATTAAARTYAAGTCCACAACAAAAAAAGTGTAACATAAAAAAACAGAAAAAGTATACATTCATTCAAACTAATCATCACACTCAATGATATTAAG
>SNQN01003266.1:37978-49649 GCA_008642245.1 Bassia scoparia | reverse complement strand
ATCTCAAATATATCCGCACCATTTGATCCAACCAAATCGACCACCTTTGAAGCAATCCAATGCAATACCCCAGCTTGCAATAAGCCATTGTTTCTGCACACTCGTTGCTCATCAGAGAACACCACTAATGAGTCGTCGTCATCATCATCTGCATGTCATTACCAAGCTTACTACGGGTCTGGGTCAAGTGGTGGCATTTTAGCGACCGATACCATTAGTTTGCCTTCTTCTAATCATGCAACCTCACTGAGTCTTCCTTCTTCCGTTTTCGGGTGTGGGATGAACCAAACCGTCTTTGACCAGGCAGACGGGATCGTCGGGCTAGGGTTAGGCCCGTCTTCCTTGATCACCCAACTCGGTCCAGGAATCAACTACAAGTTCTCATACTGCTTACCACCTCCCTCATCTACTTCCGGACTCACCGGTAAACTCGCCTTTGCGGCCACTGTTACAGGTCCTGGACTAGTTTCAACTCCGTTCTTGGTTGGAAACGACGACACGTATTACCATCTGATCCTCAACGGTATAGGCYTAGGGGACACCAATGAAATCCCRATGCCATCATCGTCGGGTTTGGACATAATCATCGACTCTGGCACGACTCTTACCTTTCTTCCCCCTYGCGTTTACGACAGCGTAAAGACGGCTTTAGAGGCCGCCGTAGGGCCGAGCAAGGTGTACAGCAGCSAAGAGCTAGGCGACGTRTGTCARYAWTCYAGCGAGCAGTTTAACATTCCTGATGTTGTGTTCCARTTTAAAGAGGCTGATGTTGTGTTGAAGAAAGTTAACATATTTTGGGAAGTTGAAGATGGTGTTTCATGTCTTGCAATGGCAGCTACAAATGGAACATATATTTTCGGAAATGTTGCTCAAGTTAACTTCCATGTTGGTTATGACGTAGAATATCAACAGGTTTCATTTGCTCCAACAAATTGCACCAATTTCTAATACTTCATTTTGAATTATATGATGTGTATATCATTTCATGTAAGTATATGTTTTTTTTTTCAACGGCGTAAGGTGGTAGTCAATAACGCTTTAGCTTACAAAATGTGATTTTAGACAAATTCATTTAAAAAAGGTGATTTTTGACAAATTTGACTTTATAATATTGAAATTTAAGTTTATACTCTATTACTACGTACATAAATTATTGGAACATAATAAATGTCTCATCGTCTCAGTCCCTAATAAATACGTGCACATTGATCGACTATATATTTTGAAAGAGTTTTTTAGGTCGAATGATCCATGCTAAGTATAATAAAAAGTGAACTATACCATATTACCTTGTTATGTTTTGTGCTCCATGATCGAATTTTATGTTCAAATAACTTTCTATTTTCTTTTGTATTCACATATTAATGCAGCAATACACATTCATTTTTTTTAGTGTTAAGAGAGCCACTAGGGTGGAGATGAGAATCGATCACAGGATCACCTGGAAGCGAGAGAGACGCTTTAACCACTTGAGATATTCCTCACTCCCAACAACACAGATTCCTAATTTATTTCCAATATTTTCTTTTCCGGCCACAAGATAATCGATCAAATTTCTGGATTTTTTTTATGCGTTTTATTTATAGTAAGGGACATAGAGGTCAGGTCATATTAGGATGGACGTTTCGACAAAGGTACCTAAAAACTATGAATTTTCAATGTAAATTAAACGAAGCAAACAAGGCTTAATGTTGATATCAAGTGGGTCTTTGATATAAACGTTAACAAATAATATTGTACAATTAAAGATGATACTTGTATATTCTTTCATCTAGAAAAAAAAGCAAACAAATATATATGGTCCATATTTTTGTAGGAAAAAATTTCGTGTATAATGCCATGCCATAACAGTTAGGCGCACAACTTGCTGGGGATTTACATCATTACATGTTTCCAATTATCTTAGGTTCACAGGGTGAGAGATCGCTCATATGGTGATATGATTAAAGCTTATCTCTCGATTTCAGGAGATTCTAATTAGGCTCGATTTTGACCCCGTCGTCATCTTGTGGTTCTCTAAACATAAAAAAAATTATCTTAGGTTCAAACAAAAAGTTAGGGTATAAATGTTCGTTGTATTTTTAAATTTTCAGGAATATTTTAAAGGTTAGTTTATTATCTGTTTTTTTTAGTATAACGAGGAATTTTCACCGCTTTTGACAAATGAACTAGTATTACGTGCGTGGGAGTTTATATGGATACCTCAATGGAAAGCATCTCTCCCAACTATATGAGATTTTCGAAACAAAAAAGATATGTTTTTTTCATCTAGAAGAAGAAGAAGCAAATATGTACCCCAAAAGTCGAATTTTTCACAATTGTAGACACCGGAAGTAACCTTATATGGATCTAATGTATGCCCTGTGAGCATTTCTCAAAAATATCTGCCCTGTTTCACCTAACCAAGTCGTCGACCTTTGAAGCAATCCAATGCAATCCCCAGCTTGCAATAAGCCATTGTTTCTAAACACTCATTGTGGCTTAGAGAACACCACTAAGTCATAATCTTCTTGTCATTATGAAGCTTATTATGGATCTGGTTCAAGTAGTGGCATTTTAGCGACGGATACCATTAGTCTGTCCTCTTCAAATCATGCATCCTCACTGAGTCTCCCTTCTTCCGTTTTCGGTTGTGGGACGAACCAGACTGTCTTTCAGGAAGACGGGATCGTTGGGCTAGGGTTAAGCCCGTCTTAAATCCATATCTTATATATCCCTCTTAAATCCATATGTTGTATGATTAGATACTCCCCTAAAAATTATAATAATTTTTTATTTTTTATATCAGCTACATTGTGCATGGGACCTAGTAAGACTTGATGTTTAAGTCAAGCTCTCCTACCTTTTTAAAATGTGGTGGACTCATGTCTATTCGTCAACTTAAATTTTAGCCAAAAACATATGGTGAAGAATGAATCCTTATCATCAACTCAAAAAAGATAAAAAAAAAAAGAAGAAAAGAATGAAGTATATATTTCAAAATAGTGAATGAAGAAAGTAAACTATCAAATATCTTTAACAATCATTATTATTAAAGAAAACATCTTTAATAATCATTATTATTTTTTTCATTAAGAAGGTTAAATTGACCTTAAAATTTACATTATTGCATTGGATTGAATTTCCTCTTAATGAGAAAAATGTTGAAATGAATAGTAACGTAGAATACAAAAGAAGAGGATACGTAACATGCATGCATGCAGAAATGTATGGTATGACGCGTTTTAATTGAAGATTTTATTTTGTCGTTTTTGTTGAACATTCAGGCAATATAGCAGTGACCAAAGAGGCAAAGACCTTTCTATTAAATAACGAGGGTGAAATTAGTTGAATATGCAATTAGCAAGTTGCTTCTTCTCAAAATTATGCTGGTAGATAAAGCGAACCGTCTAGAGCTAGTATGATTACCAAAATGCCATTTGAATTAGACAATTTTTTTCAAGATCCACTGGAGATTGACTAGCCAGCGCCCCTACATATATATAAACCCATTTTGCTTACTATGCAATATTCACCACCTTAATTAACCCATTAGCATCTCTTGTAAGCAAAGAAATCAGTTTAAGACATGATGCATACATAATAGTTTGCTATGTTCCTATTTTTCTAGTATCTTCATTCCTACCTACCCAATTTCATCTCAGTTGAAGCCAGTAGCTACGAACAACTTTCATCTGAAATGGCGCCGTGTCTTCAAGGTCGATCTGTCAGTCCACCGCGATTATTCACCCAATGCTTTCCTTACTACAACTCTTCCATGACACTAAGAGATGCGCGTCAGAGAATGATGCCCCTTAGGGGTTATACCCGCCATAACAAGCATCCGATATTATCATCTACCTCCAGATACTAACCTAATAGATGATGATGTTGCACGCAATTGTATGACATTTTCCTGTTGAAGTACGAAGGGTATTGTGGGGAGTACCTCACTTAAATGATATCTAGGACCCCAAAAAACTACGGATTTTGCCATGCAGAGCGAGCGAGCAAGTACCTTACATAGAATTCCGTGTTGTTACCCTTGAAAAATCCAACCGCATCAGATATTTCCTCACCTTTCGACCCAACCAAATACTTTCACATCAAGCAAAATTTTCCCCCTTTTTGCAACACCTTGGCGTGCAACACACCGAACGTAGCCACAAGTTTGTCGCCTAGACAACACCACTAATGGTCATCACCATTAACCTTCAGATATCAGTTATTACGGAGATGTATTCATACCTGTGGTATCTTAGCCAAGAAACCATCACATGCCGTCTTCTGACGCATCCATTGAAATATCCCTTCCTCGTTCCGTTTCGGGTTCTTGTGGGACCAACCAGACTGACTTGACGGGTAGCCCTCTAATCGCGGCTAGGGTATAGGCTCCCGTCTTCCTTGATCAGTCAACTCTCCCGCCCGGGGTCCCCGTATCAACCACAAGTTCTCATACGCCCCCTCCTTTACATAACGGATCAATGTTTAAGCCTCGTCATTCGTAACTGATGTTTAGAGCCCAGAATAGTCTCAACCTCCTTAACCCTTCCTCATCAGAACGGCCGACAGATTATCCAATCTCATCCTCAACGGTATAGGCATAGGGGACGACAACAACAACAACACCAACGAAATCCCCATGCCATCATCGTCGGGTTTGGACATAATCATCGACTCTGGCACGACTCTTACCTTTCTTCCGGCCAGCGTTTARGACAGCGTAAAGACGGCTTTAGAGGCCGCCGTAGGGCCAGGAAAGGTMTACAGCAGCCAAGAGCTAGGCGACGTTTGTCACGATTCGAGCGAGCAYTTTAACATGCCTGATGTTGCGTTCCGTTTTAAAGGGGCTGATGTTTTGTTGAAGAAAATCAACATATTTTGGGAAGTTGAAGATGGTATCTCATGTCTTGCAATGGCAGCTACAAATGGAACATATATATTTGGAAATGTTGCTCAAGTTAACTTCCATGTTGGTTATGACGTAGAACTTCAGCAGGTTTCCTTTGCTCCAACAAATTGCACCAATTTCTAATCTAATATAGTCCATATTATTCTTAATTGTATGATGTATATATCAATAATATCATCTCATGTAGTACATGGTTTTTCAATTTTTTTTTGGCTATGTACTAGTATCATTTTTACACTTCGAGGCCTCACGCTACATGATATTAATAATATTGAAATTTAAGTTCATACTCTATTACTCAGAAAATTTCTAATCCATATAGGATATGAATTTAAGAAGGATATTACGGATATAAAGTGGCAAATTTGTAATTATTTGCATCTTTAGTCCATATTTCACATAAGTAATCCCAACTACGGGAAAATCACAATTTTGTCACTATACATCCCTCTTAAATCCATATTCTATATGTATTAGATATCCCTTTTATTACTCCGTTAAAAAAAAAGAACACATATATATATAAATATATAATATGATGTCTCATCATCATCTGAGTCCCTAAATATATGTGTACATTAATCCACAATATAAAGTATAATAAAATGTGAACTACCGAAGTATACCATATGTTGTTACAAGAGTAACGAGAGATATGAGGTGGAATACAAGGGGTGATTAGGCTCTCCCTAGTCACGCCTGACGTGGAAATCGAATGACCTTAAGTAGAACGTCGAGAGGTTGTGAAACCGGAAAAGCTCTCGACGTATATACCTCTGGATTAAATAGCTCTGGACTGGACAGACCTCTGGACTTCGTAGGCACTGGACTGAATAAGCTCTCGTCCACAGGGCTCTCGTGCAACCTGAAACAAAGGAGACAATCTATTGATTATCCCCCCTCCGATGCTTAAGTCAGATACTGAGCAAGAAGAGGTAAAAAGGACGAAAGGTGGGTCAGAGAATCTCCCTTTTTGTGTAAGGAATGTCAGAAAAATGACTGATGTGAGGAGTCTGAAAAAATGACGTAACCCGGGAACAGTGCAATTAATGAGGTATTTATACTGTTCCCHAAACAGTGGGCTTGGACTTTAATTCTCCTTAAAGGCCCATGATTAGGTTAATCTAGGAAAGGTTTTCCTTTTTAGAGGTTATTTCTACTTAAGTAGCCTCCATCATTCTTCAGTAAAAATTGTTCTACTCACACAGAATAATGTATCTTGCCAACACCGTGGCGTGGACTTCTGAAGGCATCACACAAATCATCCCTAGTAATATCCTTCTACGTGGCATTATTTAAGTGGCGCCCACGTCACCCAAAGTCATGTCAAGTGGACTCCACTAGTGTATCAATCCTAACCAGATTATTACCATGTTAGTTTTGTGGTCCACAATTAGCGCTCATGAATTATGTTCAAATACACTTACTATCACTACCGGTACTATGGTGCCACCAATTGTATCCACGTTTTGTTTCGCAGGACCTGTGATAAACTCGTTATTTATTTGTTATTTAATTGTTATTCGTCATACTATATTTTTTTTTATTAAAACCCTAAAGGGAACTTCCCATGGTAAATCGATGATTTTGGAGAAATTTGCAATGTCGAATCCGATGTGTTTGTTTTTTAAATCCCAATGCTATGATGTGTTTTTATTTGTCATCCCCAACCGTGGATTATGATTTGAGGGTATTTTTTTCGAAAGTAGCAAGGGGGCTATATGATTAGGAAATTTGTACAAAACTACCTTATAGTAAGTTTTCACGAGACACACATTTCGTCCCTTATGGTCGAATTTGGGGGATCGAAATTCAAAACAATGACCAGAATCAATCCATCGAGACCTACATGGGGGTTGCTTTATTTTCAAGCCCTCGATATGAGTTTCGAAAAATACCTCATTTACGTTTTCGAGGACACTTTTATCCTTTATATCAAATTTTGGAGGTTCGGAATCCGAAAAAAATCGACCGAACAATCCCTACTTAAACCATAATTAATAGAATAATTCCCCTTACATCAGTTGAGAAATAGAAATATAAAAACTCATAAACTACCATCTGGACTTAAACAAAACATTCACATAACCACTTGGATTTCGGCCAAAGAACCTCATCGATTACACATTCGGGAATTCCCATAAACAAATAGTATTTTTTTGTATTCACCATATTACACCAAAATACAGATTCTAATTAATTTACGAATTTTCTTTTCCGGCCACAAGTTATCGCTCAATTTCTTGAATATTTATTAGGTATCGGACATAGAGTAAGGCCATATTAGATGGAGGTTTCGAAAAAGTGTACTTCAAAAAAATTATGAATCTTTCAACGTACATGGAAGCAAACAAGGCTTAACTGTTGATATAATTCACTATTCAAGTCGGGTCTTAGATATAACGGTCTTACAATTATATTGTAAAATTAAAGATAATACTTGTATATTCTTTTCACCTAGAAAAGAAGTGAAACAAATATATATGGTCCATACTTTTTGTAAGAAAAATTGTTGTGCATTAGGATAATTAGTATTATAATGCCATGCCATAACAGTGTACGGTCAACTTGATGGGGAATTGCATCCAATACTGTTTTTTTTCCAGTTATCTAAGGTTGAGAGGGCGAGGAGATCTCAGCTGATCATGGTTAAAATTTCTCCTCTCAATCTTCAGGAGATCAAACTTTGTATGCTTGTTAGCCTAAGTTTACTCAGGCCTCTACAGTTTATCTAGCCCCATTAACTCGAAAAAAATTTCATAGAGATCATGAGATCGATATTATAACTCCCTGCAGACTGTGGTTTTGAAACACCAAAAAGATTATTCTTAGGTTCAAACTATAAAATAAGGTAATAAAATGTTTTGTATGTATTTATTAAATTCTTTATGTAAGAATGAATCGGCTCAGTTAAAGGTTATACTTATTTTGATATTGATTTTTTTTTGGTAGGAGTACTACAAGGAGTTTCCCACCACTTTTGACAAACGGACTAGTTTTACCCCGCGGAATTGAAGTTTATATGGTTTTTCATGAAATTCTCTTTGTTGCTAGATTTTTCCATTCTCGGGCCAAGGCTTAGTCTCGAGTTGAGACCATGGTTAAGAAACTTTGAGACCCTAATAACAGTTAAATAATTATTTTAATTGTTAAGTTGCATTTGGTACTTTTTATGTACTTAGCTATTGTATAATCAATTGTTCCTATTTTTTTAACCCTTAGTCTCTCTCTTTGTGCTTGTGCATACATGATGCACATCTTTTTTTGACCCAAGATTTTTTCTTATAGACAAGTAATCGGAACGAAACTTATTATTTGTATTGACTTTATTAAAAAAGTCGTTTACAAGTCAAACTTTGACACACCACCTTGCTACATTGCATTAATTTCTCCTTAATTCATTAGCTCAGTTAGCTTCATTGCTTTTTATCTATCATAAGTCCAATCATATGCATGCTTATACCATCGAAACTCTCTTAAACTTAAGCATCATGCATTCAATATATTTTGTTTATCCTCCCATTTTTGCTATTTTCTTCATTGCGCTCCTTTAAAACATTACCCAGACAATAATCAATACTATATAATAATATATAATTTTATCTAGTGAAGAACCGGAAGCTCTCAACCTTCTTCCTAATGGCGCGCCTTACGGTGTGTTCAAGGTGGATCTCATCCACCAGCGATCCACCACTCTCACCTTACTACAACTGCGTCACTGGACAACGAAAAGAAGCCTAGAGAGGTGCCTATAGGTCTATAATTTCTCCGAGCCAGTAAAACTTACATCTCTCCTCCCCACTACTATAACACTATGATCTTGTCTACTTTGATCCTTAATGGGTGGGGGATACTCCATTGAAAAATTGCCATTGGATACCCCACCGGTGGCCATTTTTTCGCCAGTCAGCAGACCCGACACGCTACCTTATATGGGTCAATGTTATCCATGTGTGGATTGAACTCATTCTACCAAACAAATTTACGACCTTTAAACCAATCTCATGTGATGCCCCAGCTTGCAATAAGTCGGATGTTACAACCGGTTGTCCCTCATTTTTATCATCAGATTGTGAATATCAAGTTATTTACGGAAGAGGGTCAAGTGATGGTATATTGTCTACGGAAACCATTAGTTTGCCGTCTTCTGATTCGAAATCCTTCGATCTTTCTTCCTCCGATTTCGGGTGTGCAATGTACCAGACTGCATTCAACGACGTGGACGGGATCGTTGGCCTAGGATCAGGMCCCTCTTCCTTGATCTCGCAACTKGGTCAAAAGATCAACCACAAGTTCTCATACTGCTTGCCTCCTTTGAATTCCAAATTCACTGGCAAACTGGCATTGGGAGCTGATGTTTCAGGCCCAGGAATAATGTCAACTCCGTTGACAAGTGGACTCGATCCGACAAAATACTATGTTACCCTCAATAGCATRACCATTATTGGGGGTGACAGTATTCCGGTGCCTTCYAACTCGGGCATGTTCCTCGACTCTGGCACGACCCTCACCTATCTTCCGGCTAGGGTTTATGGCAGGGTAACGACTGCTTTAGAGGCCGCCATCGGGGCTCCCACGACACCGAGCCCAGGCCAGCCCTTCGACCTTTGTTATAGTACAGACCAGGAGCTTAATTCACCCAAGATGGAATTCAACTTCGAAAGGGCTGATGTTGAGTTGAGTGAAATCAACTTGTTTGTTGAAGTTGAAGAAGGTGTGATATGTCTTGCAATGGCGGCCGCCTCGGATGATTCAACGGTTATATTTGGAAATGTTGCTCAGATTAACTTCCAGGTTGGGTATGACTTACAAGCAAAACAGGTTTCCTTCGCTCCAACAGACTGCACCACCTTCTGATGATCAAGTCAATTTTTATTTGTTGAATTTATTACATGTAAAATTTGTATGTTGTTGTTGCAATTGTTGATTGTGGTACCTTAATTATTATTATCATTGCGGATTGGATAAGTACATTTAATTTGCTTAATAGAAACCGATGAACAATCAATCAATCAATCAATCAATCAGAGTCTTAATCACCGAATGGGGTCGACATTTGGTATATGCATACAAGTCTACGAAGAAAAGTCCCCGGCCGGGCCATATAGAATGAAGAACGTACGATCGATTCTAATTGCCTCCTTGGTGTTGCAGAAAGCAGCTAAGAGACACWAAGGTCCAATCAATGAGAGTACTATATTAATGCCATAAAATGGAGTGTTCAAAGGTGACAAAAACTATGAAGTTGTAATGAAATTGAAGGCCTGATTATGATTTATGTATGATAGCAACTTAGCAAATGAGCCTTAGCTTAGAGAAAAATGGTAATGTAATGTTTAACTTAGATGATGATGATAAGATACTAATAATTGGAAATAGAGGGTATAGAAGATAGCCTAAATCTTTCAATATAACTAGCCTAATGGATTAGACAAAGTATTAGGTACATCGGATGCACAATAAATTTATCGTYCACCAGATTATAGTGACTCTTTTGGTTAATATAGTAACTCTTTTTATCAATATAGCGACCCTTATTATTTATCACTATATTGATGTAAAGTGAAAATGGGTCACTATATTGATATAAATGGTCACTATATTGATATAAAMGATCACTAGCTATATGCTTGATGCACAATAAATTTATAATTTATTGTGTATCTGATGCAAACAACACCTTCTGAATTTATTAATGATCGCCCAGATTATTATAGTGGTAATTATGAAAAACAATCCATTTTTATTTTTATTTTTTTAAATAACTACTCTGTACCCAGTTTTTGTCAAAACTTTACATTTGATGGAGCTTCCTCTAACCAAACCTTTTTTTTTTTATTTATTTACGTTTTTGTTAATTGTTTAATTGATTAGTATTTCTATTTTTTATTATTTGATTGATTAATCTTTCCTTTATTATTAATTGTTAATTTGATCGATTAATGTTTCACTTTATTATGTAAAATTAAAAAAAAAAACCTGACATTTTTATTATCTTCCTAAATTAATTAATCTCATTTTTGAGTAATTCGAGTATAATCCCACATTTATACCCTGTATTTCCAAATTGGTCTCTAACTAGTTGCAATATAATTGATATTACAAAAAAGGTGAAGAATCTAAATATTGTAAACGTATTACAAGTATACACACTAAAAAAATATATTGATAAACAATGCATGCACGCAAAGAAATCTATCATCAATTAGTGCATTGTCAATTCCTAATCTATCAATTAGTGCTAAATTTCTTTCATCAAAACACGACATGTATCGCTCTATATGTCTAACATAAGTAATTTTTTTAAATGTTTGTTATGTCTTTACTTGTTCCCACGGCTGRTGGGATTCTCCTATATTTTCATTTTTAGGTTCTTGCGAGTCTGCGACCATTAAGTTAAGTTTATATTATCTTTTCATTTACTTTGGTTCTTTCATTATCAATCTTTTCATTTACCATGTAAGATTTGAATACTATATTTATATGTCATCCTCTATATAGAAGCTTGTGCTCACAACAAATTTCCTTTCGAGTTAATTGCTATTTTTTTCATACAATTGAGTTACATGATAGTACCAAAATGCAATAACAATACCAAAACACAACATCGTGTTCAAATTTGTATAGACAAATAGTACTAGAACGCAACAAGAAAAACGTCCGCCAATCAACACTACTTTCAACTCTTCCCGAAATTACCATGTAATATGAAATACTGCAACCCCGAGAAACGCCAGTAAGAAAATCCAGTTTATCATAATATGTGTGTATGGCGTATTG
>SNQN01003266.1:24818-36890 GCA_008642245.1 Bassia scoparia | reverse complement strand
TATGGAAAAGACACAACTAGTGGTATATTAGCGACGGAAACCATTAGTTTGCCGTCGTCTGATTCGAACTCCTTTAGTCTTTCTTCCTCCAATTTCGGGTGTGGAATGGACCAGACGGAGATTTATGAGGACGGGATCGTTGGGCTAGGATTAGGACCATCTTCCTTGATCTCGCAACTCGGTCAGAATATCAACAACAAGTTCTCCTACTGCTTGCCTCCTATAGATTCTGGAGTTAATGGTAAACTAGCCTTCGGAGCTGATGTCACAGGCCCCGGAGTAGTGTCAACTCCGCTGTCAAATGGAGCCGATTCCACAATGTATTATGTTACCCTTAATAGTATCAGCATTGAGGGTGACAATATTCCGATGCCTTCAAACTTGGGCATGTTTCTCGACTCTGGTACGACTCTCACCTATCTTCCGGCTAGCGTTTATGACAGCTTAAAGACTGCTCTACAGACAGTCATCGGACTTCCCACGACATCGAGCCCAGGACAACTCGATGACCTCTGTTATGATTCAGACCAGAAGCTTAACCCACCGAAGGTGGCATTCAACTTCGAAGGGGCYACTGTTGAGTTGAATGAAATCAACTTATTTCGCGAARTCGAAACGGGWGTGGTATGTCTTGCAATGGCAGCCGCAGATGATTCAGTTATATTCGGAAATATTGCTCAAATAAACTTCCAGGTTGGGTATGATTTGCAAGCAAAYCAGGTTTCCTTTGCTCCAACAGACTGCACCACCTTCTAATAATTAAGTCAATGTTTGTTTGATTTAATAGATGTACCATATATACATAAATGCTTTGAGCTTGCTTCATATATAAATCATAAAAATCGTAATATATATACAATATATATATATATGTATGTTCACCATCTATATATAAGATAACTTGCATATTTTGGCCTGTTCACCATCTATATATAAGATCACATGTGTAAGTTATTTAGTTATGGTCTATTCGCCGAGGATGAGAGAGTGATCATAAACACACATTAGATCTAGATTAAACTAAATCAAGCTAAGAGCTCGATCATAAGGGCCGAACAGGACKAAAATTTGCCAATAAGGCGTATCAGCTAATGCAAATTGTCTTAGGTGCATTTGGCACACAATAAATTTATTGTGCATCTGATGCATACAAGAACTTCTTGATAATCATAAATACCAGTTGTTGAATTAATTGTCTATCAATCAAAGCCTTAGCGGGGTTGGCACTTTGTATATGCATCTAGATGTGTATAAGAGACAGCCTTAGGATAGCGGGGTTGGCACTTTGTATATGCATACAAGTCTAAGAAGAAAGGGCCTATATCCAGAACAACGTACGATTCTAATTAATTGCCTCCTTAAGCCATTGGTGTTGCATAGAAGTAATTAGCTAAGAGACACAAAGGTTCAATAAATGAGTGCATTATATATTGGATTGCCTTAAAATGGATTATTCAAAGGTGCCAAAAACTACGAAGCTGTAATGAAATTGAAGGCCTGATTATGATAGTAAGTCCCGTTAGATCTAGACCTTATTTGACGATACTAATGTTCTCGTCAACTGAATTTGCTGAACGAAACTTATTTTTATCGAAACCTTAACAAATTTCTTAAGGATTGGATTTATTTTTACTGAACAGAACTTATTTTTATTGAAATAAGTTGACGAGAACGGGGCCTTAGACGATAAAATTAACATATTAAGAAGTTAAACTAAAACAAGATGCCGTGGTAAAGTATATAGTCAAAATTAAAACGAAGAAAATGAAAATAAACTGGATCATTAATTGTAAGTGTTGTTTGACCATTGATTTTGCCATTTTTTTCAATTCTACTCCGCTATATATAACTTCTATCATCGTTAAAAAAAACTCAATCTAATGGTTAGTAAAAGATATGAGTAAGATATATGAAGTGGTTAGGTTAATCTCCGTTTTTTTTTCAATGTTGTACACTTGTGTACTCAACAACCTAACGAAACTACCTAAGAATACTTGGAATGTAGAGAAAAACTTTAACTATTTGACTACTTAAGCTATCCCTCACTCTCTATAAATAATGTTAGAAGTCTTTATTGTTAATAGAACGAAAAAAAAAAATGAAATCAAACAATATACACACATCAATTTTGAAACGAACAATTTTTAAAAATGATATGGGATGGACACATCAATAGAAATATGGATGAKTCATGACTACATAACATGCAATCATGCATGCAGTAAAGTCTGATATCASTGTACACTCTAAGCGCGTTGTTCTTAATAATTCAAGCCTGAATTTAATTTCGTCGTCAAAGTTGAACAATTGACTTTATTGATTAGTGACTAAGTAAATTAGTTGAATTTTGCACTAACTTTCATTTGCGTTAGTTGCCAATTTTGGCTTTTTGAAGTAGAGAAATTGAATATGATCATATATGATATAAACTAAATCTATTAGCTTCTTCTTGTATGCAAATAATCAGCCTAATTAAACATCATGCATACATATACTTTGYGRATGCTCCAATTTYTGCTAGTAACTTCATTCCTAGCACTACCCAATTTGATCTCATTAGTTGAGGCCAACAGGAGGCTACACAACACACAACTCCGATTGTTCTTACACAAATTGTATACCAAGAGTAAAGAACAAAAAAGATAAAAAGAGATCACTCTAGAGATCGCACTGCTTAAACAGAATACACATAACCGATCCGCTCGAGCGAATTATTCAATAGATCATACGTGCCTCAATGTGTACTAACGTAACACTGTTACAGGCCTCGTCAGAACAACATCAATTGTAACCGACAAAATTGCATAATTAACATAGTAACAAAACAAGTGGACACACTCTCCTGGATACAAACCAGTGGTAACATAGAACGATGTTCTCATCGCATACAATAATATGTGTGTATCTCAAAGGCTATTGGTTCTCGTCACTCGTTTACTCTACCTTAATCACGTTGACTAGAGTTTATATAAGTCCTCGAACACCTAACGTCACAAATATCCAGTTGCTACGACCAGATTTTGGTGAGCAAACCACATTTTGTTTCATTTTTTTTTTATTTACAAAACTCCTTATGTTTGCAGATGCAGTGTTGGACTAAATTTATCATTATTAGCTACGACTAACTTACCCTGAATCTGTATTTGTTTAATTATTTTTTAATAAGAATCAACAAAATGGTTAAATACGTTGAAACTGAAACATCAGATTCGTCCTTAGAAAATGACTAAGAGGTACTACGACTGTCATACGACAACATCCATATGAAATCATCATTGAGAGTGCGTGAGCTATATAACACCATATGAAGAGATGACAGATATGTGAGTCTAACTATGAACTACGGGAGAAGAAAATTTATGTATTCACAACTATATATCAAAGATATAAGAAACAATAGAGTGAAGTAACAAAATAAGAGGTTGAGATTGACTTACAAAGTCAGCTAATTACTACTAAAAGTATAAAGAGAACATTTGAGCATAGAATATAAGCCAACAAGAAATAAAGAGAAGAAGTGAAGAAGATAACCAAAGTGCTTGTATTTTGTAATATTGTGAGCTTCGCATAAAGAAGTTTTCTAACCCAATATACATAAGAGTATTTACGACTATCCGAGATGTGCATTGCACATCTGAATGGTATATAACTGATACATTTATATACTCCTCACTACTAAAACCAATTAGGGTTTTTAATCATAAGCTAGAAAAACTTTCAATGTTATCGCACACATTATGTTAGTTGAAGGTTCAAACGCACTTGTTTAAAGTCCATATTAAATCGTTAAAAGCTCCAAAATGCAATGGTTATTAATATAAATTTGATGTTATATCTACATCAACGGGCTCTAATGGCGCACATTACTATTGCATATAAATAATTAAGTTAATACGAAATCGAGGCCCAAGTTACCGGGTCTTAGCAACGAAATCACCTAGATAGATATCACTTCAGAATCCCTGCGTCGACTCAATATGAGGGGAAGTTTTCTGGAAAGCGTCTGCTATATAAATGCCAGGTGACCCTCTCAAAACAGTGTTCAACCATGCAAGTTCACCGAGACCGAGATTGCAACATACTTCATCTCTTGCTCACTCTATACTAACGGTTACGGTAGTATCCGAATGACACCAGCTGCAAGAACGCCTAGAGAAATCGCGTTGAGGAGACGTACGTATTTTCTCTTCGATGGCCATGCATCCATTCCTACTCCTAAGGGAAATCCCTCCACTACGATTCATCACTAACTACAATAACTAAAGAATTCTTACCAGTGAGCTGAGCCTCTATAAGTGAAAGCGCCGTATTAGAACTCAGTACTGTATGAGGATGCGTGTCGCTAGAGAGTTCAATTGGGGGCTTATGTCATGCGCCAAATTGCTTTGGTAAACTCCGACGCATCGTATGATTTTTTTTGTGCACATGCTATGAGCGAACGCCGGGTTGGACATGACCCTGGTTCTAGTAAGATGGGCAATGGTTCAGGTGTTCGCCTTGCGAACGCAGGGTGGTCATGGTCTCCGGAGATCACAGACCATTACCGTCCTCACACAGCACGCAATACTCCGCGATTTCAACATATGCTTATATTGTGACGCGACGCTTCACAGCACAAATCCACCCCGATCTGCAATGCCAGCACTTGAGCAAACAAGCCTGAGTAGTTCCATTGGGTCATCAGAATTAACCGTTTTTGGTGACCACAACGACCCGAGCACTCAAACCGCACGCTACCACGGGTCATTCAACGAGGTCCCATGTAATTATCTAAGTTCACCCAGAAATTGAACTTAGAGAGATAGGGATCTTACATTAAAACACAATCTAATGTGTGATTAATAATCGTTAAAGCACGAATCGGACTGGGAAATTAACACTCGCATTAGTGTTTTAGTCACTTGTTTACGTCACTTGATTCTGGACTGTACTCTTTGTCGTCATTGTGAATCCTCTCACCCTCACTGCGACCCAACCTCTTCGGAGGAGTTGTTGGACATTGGATCTCAGACATAGGAAGTAATTTTATAGAAGAGAATCACAGTCGAGATCAAGAGAGTTGACCGTGCATCTTAGGCAATTTAAACGCAGAACCCTCTTTATCACATGTGACTCACAAGCTTCAACACTCCAAATATTACACAGTTGTACGCGACAGAATACCAACCACATCTCTATAATGTTAAACCATAACCATAAACTATCTGCTGCTCATCTGCTAATCTCTATCATGAAATTTACATGAGAAGTATAATGGTTTAAAAATTAAACATAATGACACATAGTATCGTGAGAGACTGAATAGTATTACGAAAGACCAATGCCGAAGACTGTACACTGATACAAATCCTTCACGAGTTCTGTCACAGTACAGTGCGAAAGTCCTGAGAGACCTTTCCACAAATGTATTTCGAAAAATACTTACTCACATGAGCTCATGAAACTACGTATTGCAAGTCCATACGAGTGAACAATGGAACAAATGATATGCTCTGAGTGGCCTTGGAATTACAAAACTAATATAGGCAATAATAAGTATTCTTACTAGACCCTCTGGTAGCTTGTTATTTCATACTACTGATCATTCCGGCAACGGCGATTTATGACGCAGCTTTACGAGGAGACTGCTCTACAGACAGTCATCGAATCTCTGTGCGTCTCACGCAGCATGTTCTTGGAGACCCCACGGGACCACAAATCTTCGTATTGATTCTTCAGTACTCGTACTGTATTCAGCCCACCCATACCCAATTGACGCGAGAAGTCCTTATAACAATTCACTTGATGGTGAGCCCCAAACTCCTCCGCTAATAGAAAAGAGGCGGGCTGTTTCGTAGTGGATGATATGAAATCACTCCTGGTGTAGCGATCTGGTCGCGTATGAGAGCTGCAGGTTGGAGCCGCCTATGTCTACGCAATGGCCAGCCCGCAGATATTCAGTTATATTCGGAAATATTGTCAAATACTTCAGGTTGGGTATGACTTTGCAACAAACGGTTTCCTATTGCTCCACGACTGCACACCTTCTATAATTAAGTCAATGTTTGTTTTGATTAATAGAATGTACCATATATACATCAATGCTTTGAGCTTGCTTCATATACAATCTATTATATATAAATACAATTATCTGTACTAGCCTATGCTTCACCATTTATTCATACTTACTACTTGCTTAGATACCACTGGGCATGAGTTTGCTTGGCCCGTTCATCACCTGCTACCAAAATTAGTCTTATTTAGCATGGATCTATCCTAGAGAAAGTATCTACATTGAGGTACTCTCTTCACTCATGTAAACGAGAGCATCAAGAAGTGAGAATTAGTACAGACAAGTTGTAAGAAACGCACAATTAGATCTAGATTAGACTAAATCAAGCTAAAAGCTCGATCATAAGGCGAACAGGACAAAATTTTTGCCATAGGCGTATCAGCTAATGCAAAGTCTCAGGTGCATTGGGAGGTTATGGGCACTCTGAACATAATTAGTGTATGAGGTGAGGCTATTCGTTTACTGATGCTATCATACAAAGACAACTTCTTGCTAATCAATCTGTAAAGCCTCCACATAAGTTGATTTGATAATTTATTAATCGTTTACTAAAATATGAAATCAAATAAGATCGTTCTATTAGGATAGCGGGGTTGCACTTTGTATAGAGTGAGTTGACAATTAAGTACTAATGTAATATAGTAGAGATAAAAAGAAACTTAATTCTCATGAAACACATAACGAGATATACGAATTATCTAATGCAAATAAACTCCCACGAAACATCCTATTAAGCTTTTTTCCTTCCATTAAGGTAGTTGTCAGTCATAATATTAAGCCACATGCTATATATCTATGCCTCAAGAGATCCCAACTAAAGTTTCATCATTATAAAATGACGTTGCTATATATGTTGGAGTTGCCTTTAATATTGATATAAGGATTTATTCATTAAATAAGGTGCTCAATATTATATATTGATTGAATGAAGAAACCACTATCACGAATTCTGAGATGTATTTGAATGAATGATATTGAAGAGTCACATGAAATTCATAATGATAATAGCAAAGTCGAGTATTGTGATCGCGTCTAACTAATGTGAGACCTTATTTGTTGGTACCAATGAGACTAAAAATAGTGTTCCAGTACAAACCAATAGAGTAATTATTGGTCTTTCAAAGATATTCTGATCTATATTGAAAGTTATAATTATTACTGAAACCTAACAAACATTTGACTATAAGGATGAACTTAGAATAGGATTAAAGTTATTTCGAAATCACGCCATCTTTTAATTATGGTTTCATGTAGTAACGAACATATGAATATTGTCTTATACTGAATAAAAAAAGGTTGGAATATCACGAAGCAATGTAGAAAAGGTCGATAGGATATGTTGTATACAAGACACAATTAAAGAAGCATTAAAACACTCTTATCCTATGTGAAGAGATTAATACTTAGAGTACAGATGTGGCTTCGGTAAGAGGAGTTGAATACATATTAGTGAGTAGAAATTACATACATTATAACAGAGATATATAATAATAAATGATATGTGAATGAAGTATACCAGATTATAGAGGATTGTGAAAGCTGTTCATGGAGAACCTAAAGGACGGACTTGAAAATAGCTTATTCTGACACCAATAGGTGGTTGGTGTAACAATTCACAAATTTCATATCGTAAGCATGTTTTGTTCTTATATGTACTACTGATTATATCCTGCTATTCTAAGTGATAACTATTACTATCAATTTGTTAATAATATATGGATATCATCTATATTCTAAATTACCCTTTATATTGAAATATATCTATATTCCGTTAAAAGATTGAATTTACTGAACTCTAAACCATATTCTCACCACTTTATGATATACTCACATATAACATAATACTTGAAACAAAAACTTTGTATAGAAAACGAATTATATGATTATAGGTTTAAATGATAGTGAAAGGATGATCAATTTTAATCTTGAAATCTTATTTGCAACTGGACCAATTACATTTTGTATTAGAAGATCTACAATGCCGTAAGTGATATTTTTTTTTGTTTGTGAGATTGAAAACAAGGTAGAGAACTGAGAGTAATTAATCAGTGGTAACCATTTAAAACTGAATTACAGACTCTGAGAGAAATAGCTTGAACTGCATACTAGATGTCTGACTATTAACACTAGCAATTTATCAAGCGACTTCTCTAGTTAGATCAACAGTACATAGTAGAATCATTTGAATGATATGCATGGGATACTACATAACATGCAACTCTGCATGCAGTTAAGTCACGGAATATCGGGTACACTGGTTCTTGAAAGAGGTCAGTAAATGGTAAAAGATTTTCTAATGATGGAAAGGAGTTGCAAAGGTGCGCTGGAATGTTTGAATTTCGTTCAGATCAAGAGAAGTTGAGATAATGAGATTGAACGTTTATGTGGAGATATGTGATAGAGACGTAAATGATAATAGATTTGAAGTGAGTGAAACCTATTTGATTCAAACACGCTCTATAAACCAAACTTACAATCTCAATTCCTTTGTCGCTTTTAGGTTCCCTTGTCCTATATAAATTGAGCTATATGTTTTGAAGACATAAATGAATATTGATATATAGCCCTATTCTATGTATGAAGTAATTATTATATTTCATTCCACTAATAATTCTAGATTAGCTTCTCTCTCTTTAGAGTGATTTGACAAAATATACTCATTATTTATATTTCTCGCCTTATAGATCATCATTCATACCATATTAACTTTTGTCTAAGGGGTCTATTCCTTCATGAGGTCTCTTCGCAGATTTGGATTGTGCTCTTGTGATGTTGTGAGTTGGAGAATAATTGTGGAATATTCCTGTCCATAGTCACCTACTTTTTGGGTCTTAAACATTTATGATTCGCAGATAATACGTTGAGTGAACACTTATAAAGGAGGAGTCGAATATTACACAAACAACATATGCTGTCTAAATGGCGGCCGAGTTATGCGTTCCATTTCAAGAGGGTGTGCCGAAATAATCTCTCTAATCCACTGTGTGGTATGTTGTCAGATTAAAGTAAACTTTGTGGATGATATGCCCTCCTATTACGAGTACTATTCCAACAGACAAAACCCATGTGGGGGCAAAAGCGAAACTTAATGGGTAGCGGCACTGTCAAGTATAGTATATTCGCCTTCACTCGCTAGCTAAATGATTTTTTCCTCAGAGGCCATAATAAGAGTTCACATCCTGTATTCATTTTCTGACTGTAGTACACATCAAACTTAATGTAATAGTATGATAGTCTCATCGTTATTAATGAGAACCTAATTCACGAATAATCGCATTATAACTCCTCCACTTAGCGTTAGATGAGTATAGACTTGTAAATAATGATACTTATTGTACACTCTTGTAAAATATTTTAGATTTCGGTCTCTTAGCTCCAAAAAGTCGAATTTTGTTGGCATATTACTAAGGGGGAATATGCTCCAGACACCGGAAAGTGCCATTACTGCGATCCGTGGTTTAACCACTTGCGGTTAAATAGTATTATAATTCTGCGAAGAGCAGAAACTATCGCAATACGTACTTTCGCAATCGTCTAGATCATCAAAAAGGGGGAAATTCTCGCTTCGAAAGATATATGTCTTGAGCATCACTTTTCAGAGTAATCATATTGCATGATTTGACAATCTTAAACTCATGCTCTATGCTGGAAGGGTGCACGTCGACGTTCGGATCACATAGTATGTGTGTTGTGAGTTGCGCAGTCTTTGAACAAACAGTAACTACAGCACTAAGTCAAGAGCACACGGCCATAAAGCTCATTAGATCAGTTTGAATGACTTTTACGGTAGATATTCGAGTTCAAGGGATAGTAGAGGTGTATTCTCAATTGAGAAGCAACGAGAGTACACTATTCAATGGCGCATTGCCCGTCTATCTGATAAGGAACGCCAAGTTCCGAAGGACTTCCAGCCCAGATTTTGCACCGTTGCCGAAGAGTATATAAGAATTCTCATATTCGAGATGCTCTTTTTAATAGGGTGGTGGGAGCGATAACGCATCGACGAAACTGACTACCCGGAGTAAAGAGGAAGCATGTTTAAGGCCATGCACTAAAGAAGAAGAGACCTCAGGGAAGCGCAATCAAATAAGGGAGTACATATCGTAGCTTGAGGAACCAAGGCTTCAGACGGTGCAATATTCTCAAACTCGGAGTCAGGGAGCCTCCAAGTCTGCAATTGATGCTGAGAGGGCTGTTAGCTTGGTCCCGACCATCAACCCATCAAGGGTATCATACAAACAACTTGCTCGCCATTGTTCATCCAAGTGTGAACTATACTGGAGTGGCGGCATGGTCAAGTTGGAGTCTTGAAACGTAGCGTAAGCCCTTCGGGATCTTACCCGTGAAGGAGAGGATAGAGCGTGAGGAATTGTTCACTATGCGACGTCTCGGGGAAATAGTTCGAACACTCCTCCGCTCAAGTGAATGTAAATGCTTGAATTCCTACATACTCATCTACGCGGCATTCTTAATAGGCTAAATAGGGATATATTTAGAAACTATGTTTTGCGAGAATAGGGAGAGACGAAACTTGATATGATGTCCTAATGCCATCATCGTCTGCGTGGCTTGTTAGGACGAAGAAATCAATATCTTGTCTGCGAAGTCCACTAGGCACTGAATCTTACCTATGTGTTCGATCCTCCCTAGAAGGTTATTATAAGCGCGCAGCAATTTAGACAACGGCATTTATAAGGGGGAGTCGGTTTTGGAATTGATGTCGTAGAGATAAGCTGGGTTATCTCTAATGGGAAATAAGAGATTTACAAAAGTACGGGGCAAGGTTTTATATATTAATTATGACCTTTCGCTAACTAATGGATAGACTAGAGTTGTATTGTTAGAGAAACAAGTTATTTGTAATCTATGCCTCTATATATGACAGAATCTTTGTAGGTAGTTGGCTCTTTATAAAAGGTGTGATGAATGTTTTGTGTGTATATATTTATTTCTACTTGTATAGATTAGGGAAGTATTGAAGATAGGTATCTTTTGTCTATAAAAATCGTTACTTATTGCAATGGCTAGGAGACATGTGATATTTATTTGTATAACCAATATTTTATGCTTTTTGAGAAAATTATTAGATAACTGGACTTTTGATCTCTAAATTCAATAATATTCTAATACTTGGTGTAAACTGCTTTTATCATATGAACTTCACTGAAAGATAAATATATTAGAGCAGGTTCACTTTGCACCAACAGTGTCTCAAATTTCTAGCTAAATACTACTTGTATAAGTAAGTTGAGATCATATTATTTATATAATATGTGATCTAACATAAAATCAATTCCATCATCAATAAAATCAATACGACATTCTAAAAACATCGAATATATCATATACTTTTAGCTAGCTGGTGTTAATAATAATATAATATGTGTATCATGTTTTTATATTTTATTTTTGTAAAAGTATTTTCCATATAATTATACTTTTATTGGGTTTCTATAGTATTTGTATTAAGTAAACAGAAAATAAGATATTTTTGAACAAAATAATGAAAATATATATTATGCGCTACTCCCGGTTTCCCCTAGATATTAATTATACACTTATTTTACTAACTTTTGACTAAGTAACACCAAATAAAATTTAACTCAATACTTAAAATTAAAGAGAGTTGGAAGAAAAAAGTATGGGTTTTCTATGAAATATTTCTGAGATTTTGCACTTTCTACAATATATCCCTACAAAGAATTTTGTCCACAATTATAAACCACAAGGTTTTGATATCCTTATATAATATATAACTTAACGGTTAATTTAACCAAAAACAAGTTAAAATTAATGTGTACTTAAATCATTAGATTTTTTTTAGAAAGCTGGGAACTACTCATCAGCTCCCACCGACCACCCCACTTCACCAATCCCTCCCACACCTATTAAAGGTTAAAATTAAATTAAGATTTTATAAAATATTTGGTTATCACTAAGGTATCAAACTTTAAGGGATATATTGTAGAAGAAATTTTTACGAGTTATATTGTAGAAATATGCGAACCTTCAGGTTTCCA
>SNQN01003266.1:0-15368 GCA_008642245.1 Bassia scoparia | reverse complement strand
AGGTCTGGAGAATTACTATTTCCAATAGTTCAGACCTAAATACTAAGCGTAGCTACCGATTTCCTACGACTGTTTTGTGACTTCTTTCCTCGTTTTCTTTGACCATACATTCAAAGTACCACTGCGCCGTATGGACTCATTTGGGCCCTAATCCCTCTTGACCTTCATAAATTAATCCCATATGATCGTGGTAAAATCAGGCGAAACTTCTTCGAAAATTTCCGAGACAAGTATTTCGGTGATGAAACCATGGTTTTCGAAACAAAAAGAAACCATGTACAGGGACCGGCACTGGTGTTCGGATTTGCTGTCACACCTTCTAGGTCAGAAAATTATTTCTATTCTAACAGTTTCGGACCCAATACAAGCGTGCTAGCTTCTACGAATGTTTCGACGTTTTCGTTTTTCTTTAAAGTGCCCCGGCAACTTTTCTTGGACCGTATCAATATTACCGATGCCCATGGTAAAAATCTTCGGCGAATTTTTTCGAAATTGCCTAGAGACCTAATTCGGTGATGCTTGAATGGATTAATAGGAAAATCATATGCTCCAGCGAGACACGCTCGATTTCGTCCGGTTTTTTTCTCCCACCGTTCTAGTCATTGGGAATTTACTATTCAGGTACCAGTTTTGGACCCAAATACTAAGCTTCTAACTGTCTATGCGACTGTTTTTCCGACGTTTATCCCCCTCGTTTTTCTTTTGACGGACTCAAAAGTAGCCTCGTACATCGTAGGTATTCAATATGTCATATATTCTCTGGACCGTCATATTATCGATACTGGAGATCCACTGGTTAAAAATTTTGGCGGATTTGTTCGAAAACGTGTCGGAGATTCATTTGTGATGTATGAATCATGGTTTTCCGGCAAACACCATGTTTTGGGTGACCGGATCAATTTTAATCTCAGAGTGTTCTGTCACAACCTTCTAGTCATGAGAATACTTATTCAAGTCTTCGGACACCAAATACTAAGCGTGCTACACTTCATACGACATTCGACGCTTTTTTTCGTTTTTTCCCTTTGACGAGGACTCAAAAGTGCCCCGTATGGACTTATTTGACGTGAAACTTTCCTTGGACCCATCATATTATTCAACAAAATATGAACTCATGGGTAAAAATTTCGCAGTTTTTTCCGAAAATTTGTCCGGAGACCTCATTTTCGGTGTGTATGAATCCATGATTTCGGCAAAAAATCCATGTCTCGGTGACCCGCGACTTACTCGATTTTGACCAGTTTCTATTCAACCTTTTAGGTCATTAAAAATTACTATTGCCAACAGTTTTGGGACCCAAATACTAAGCGTGCTACCTCCTATTACGATTGTTTCGACGTTTTCAGTTTTTCTTTTGACTGGAACGCAAAAGCTGCCCTCGTAATCATTGTATTAGACTATATGGGTCTCAAGATCTCTCTGGACCCTGTCATATATCATATGGGGGAAGATACTGCCGAGATTAAAATATTCGGCGATTTTTTCTGAAAATGATTCCGAGACCCTCATTCGGTGATGTAATAATCCATCGGTTTTCGGCTACAAACCATGTCGTGTACCCGGCCGGCTCCGATTTTATCTAGAATTTACTGTCACACCTTCTAGGTTCTGAGAAATTACTAATTCCACAGTTTCGGACCAAACTAAGCGTGCTACTTCTACGATTGACGTTTTTTTTTCGTTTTTCCTTTGACGGACTTAAAAGTGTCCTCGTATGGGACTTATTTGGGCGTGAAACCTTCCTGACATCTATACATATGACCAATGGTACAATTTTCGACAAGTTTTTCGAAAATTGTCCGGAGACTTCTGATTCGTTGATGTTATATATTCATATATCTTGTATAGTACTAAAATGCATCCCCACTAACTTTAATTTTTTCCCTCCTAAATTTCTTACTTTTATTTTATTTTGTTTAATTAATTTATTTCATGAGAGTTTCCCTAGATACACTTAGTCTCTTGTTGACATTTCTAATCATATGGTGCTAAAATTATTTTTTTTTTAATCCATATGTTTCCAGAACTAAAAATGTAAATTAATTTTGAATTTGTTTATCGTCTTTTCTAATTTTAGTCAATAGCTTTTGTTATAAGGCAGGTAAAACCTCGTTCATTTTAGCTGAAAGTAACTAAATCTAAATTGGAGAAATTTGAAGTATGGACTGAAGTGAAATGGAAGTTAGTTGAAATGAGTATGTGGTGAACTCAACTGAATTGAATTGAGATTTGAGTAAGTTGAAATTAGCTGAAGTAGCTGAAATAGAAGTGCTTTGTGAAGGCAGCTAACTGAGTTGAGACTAAATTGAAGTTGGATGAAGTGAGCTGAATTGAAACTGATACTAATAAGATCTTGTCCTATACAACAGTACACATAAAATTAAGCTCAAAAGAGAATAAGGTAACTCAATTAGTATCTATTCAATTAACATTTACTTAAATTGAATCTAGATTTGCTCGGGTATTCGGTACGTTAATCTTCTTAGACCAAATTTCTCTTCTACTTCATGTCGTTCAAATTAGTCGCTACACTCTTCATATTTAAGGAAGTTTATTCAGATTTTTTTGCTACTAGGACTGAGCATGAGGTCCATCATGCATCCGAACACCGGACAAACGAACAATCGCGATCGCAGGTCCAGGTCCTTCAAAATACTCTATGATTCGCGATCGCTTCGCGGTCGGTCACCAGAAGATGAATTTTTCAAAAGTATTTTTTTTAGGCCTTATCTCTTAAGTCTTACTGTCTTAGTGACTTAGCTCTGCAATTCATTGCAAAATGACTTCCAAACTAACAATTCAAACCAACACTCCTCATTATCTTCTCCTCTTCTTAATAACATTCGCCGTCCTCAATTACAGAAAGTGAGACGGGAATTCCAAACAAAATCGAACCGGGTAACCGAGACAAGGTTTTTTGGTCGAAAACCATGGATTATACATCACCGAAATGAGGACTTCAGGCAATTTTCGAAAAAATCGCCGAAATTTTTACCATGGGTTCATATGATAATATGACGGGTCCAAGGAAGATTTGAGGCCCAAATGAGTCCATACGGGGTACCTTTGAGTCTGTCAAAGGAAAAACGAGAAAACGTCGAAACTGTCGTAGGAGGTAGCACGCTTAGTATTTTGGTTCGAAACTATTAGATTAGTAATTACTCATGACCTAGAAGGTGTGACAGAAATTCCGGACAATATTGAGTCGAGTCACCGAGACATGATTTTTTGCTTGTAAACCATGGATTATACATCACCGAAATGAGGTCTCCTGGCAAATTTCGGAAAATCGCCGAAATTTTTACCAAGGTTTCAAATGATAATATGACTGGTCTAAGAAAGATTTGAGGCCCAAATGACTGAATGAGTCCATACCGGGCACTTTTGAGTCCGTCAAAGGAAAAACGAGAAAACATCGAAACAGTCGTAGGAGGTAGCACGCTTAGTATTTGGGTCCGAAACTGCTGGAATAGTTATTTCTCATGACCTAGAATGTGCGACAGAAATTTCGAAAAAAATCGCGCCGAGTCACCGAGACATGGGTTTTTGGCCAAAAACCATGGATTATATATCACCGAAATGATGTCTCCCGGATATTTTCGTAAAAACCGCCGAAATTTTTATCATGAGTTCATATGATAATATGACGGGTCCAAGGAAGATTTGAGGCCCAAATGAATCCACAGGGCACTTTTGAGTCCGTCAAAGGAAAACGAGAAACGTCGAAACAGTCGTAAGAGGTAACACGCTTAGTATTTGGGTCTGAAAGTCTTGGAATTGTAATTTCTCATGACCTAAAAGTTGTGACAGCAATTCCGGACAAAACCGTGTCGGGTCACCGAGACATTGTTTTTTGGCCAAAAACCATGGATTATACATCACTGAAATGAGGTCTGCGGGCAATTTTCGGAAAAATCGCTAAATTTTAACCGTGGGTTCTTGTGATAATATGATGGGCCCAAAGAACATTTGAGGCCCAAATGGGTCCGTACAGGGGACTTTTCAGTCCGTCAAATAAAAAACGAGAAAATGTCGAAACAGTCGTATAGGTAGCACGCTTTGTATTTGCGTCCGAAATTTATGGAATAGTAATTTTTCATGATCTAAAAGGTGTGACAGAAATTTCAGACAAAATCGAGCCGGGTCACTAAAACATGGTTTTTTGGCCGAAACCATGGATTATACATCACCAAAATGAGATCTCCGAGCAGTTTTCGGACAAATCGCCAAAATTTTTACCATGGTTTAATCTTAACAATAGTAAAAGGGAGGATCCAAGGTTACTGTTCATATGAACAGTGCCCGGACATCCTTACCCCTTCAACTTTCAAATAATTACACCAATGCCACAATTGCCTTCATTTCAGTCGTTATCCATATCTCTTCTCATTTTTGCACGACATCTTCCCATCACCTCTCCAGCCTTTCCTTCTGCATCTTCCCACCATTTTCGCCGTCGTTATGCNAGTCGTAGGAAGTAGCACGCTTAGTATTTGGGTCCGAAACTGTTGGAATAGTAATTTCTCATGACCTAGAAGGTGTGACAGAAACTCTGGATAAAATTGATCCGGGTCACCAAGACATGGTGTTTTGGCCGGAAACCATGGATTATACATCACAAAAATGAGATCTCCGAGCAGTTTTCGAACAAATCGCCAAAATTTTTAACATGGATTCATATGATAATATGACGGGTCCAGAGAAGATATGAGGCCCATATGAATCCATACGATGATACGAGGCACTTTTGAGTCCGTCAAAAGAAAAACGAGAAAACGTCGAAACAGTCGTAGAAGGTAGCAAGCTTAGTATTTGGGTCCAAAACTGTTGGAATAGTAATTTCTCATGACCTAGAAGGTGTGAAAAAAAACCGGACGAAATCGAGCCGGGTCACCGAGATATGATTTTTTGTCCGAAAACCATGGATTATACATCACCGAAATTAGGTCTCTAGGCAATTTTCGAAAAAATCGCCGAAATTTTTACCATGGGTTCATATGATAATATGATACGGGTCCAAGGAAGAAAGAGGCCGGGGCACTTTTGAGTCTGTCAAAAGAAAAACGAGAAAACGTCGAAACATTCGTAGAAGGTAGCACGCTTTGTATTTGGGTCCGAAACTGTTAGAATAGTAATTAATTTCTCATGACCTAGAAGGTGTGACAGAAAATCGAACCAGGTCTCCGATACATGGTTTTTTGTTCGAAAACCATGGATTATACATCACCGAAATATTGTCTCCGGAATATTTTCGAAAGATTCGCTGAAATTTTTACCACGAGTTCATATGATAATATGAAGGGTCCAAGGAGGATTTAGGCCCAAATGAGTCCATACGGGGTACTTTTGAGTGCGTCAAATGAAAAACGAGAAAAACGTCAAAACAGTCGTAGGAGGTAGCACGCTTAGTATTTAGGTCTGAAACTATTGGAATAGTAATTTCTCATGACCTAGAAAGTGAGACGYGAATTCCAAACAAAATCGAYCCGGGTAACCGAGACAAGGTTTTTTGGTCGAAAACCATGGATTATACATCACCGAAATGAGGWCTTCAGGCAATTTTCGAAAAAATCGCCGAAATTTTTACCATGGGTTCATATGATAATATGACGGGTCCAAGGAAGATTTGAGGCCCAAATGAGTCCATACGGGGTACCTTTGAGTCTGTCAAAGGAAAAACGAGAAAACGTCGAAACTGTCGTAGGAGGTAGCACGCTTAGTATTTGGGTTCGAAACTATTGGATTAGTAATTGCTCATGACCTAGAAGGTGTGACAGAAATTCCGGACAATATCGAGTCGGGTCATCACCGAGACATGATTTTTTGGTTGTAAACCATGGATTATACATCACCGAAATGAGGTCTCCTGGCAAATTTCGGAAAAATCGCCGAAATTTTTACCAAGGTTTCAAATGATAATATGACTGGTCTAAGGAAGATTTGAGGCCCAAATGACTGAATGAGTCCATACCGGGCACTTTTGAGTCCGTCAAAGGAAAAACGAGAAAACGTCGAAACAGTCGTAGGAGGTAGCACGCTTAGTATTTYGGTCCGAAACTACTGGAATAGTTATTTCTCATGACCTAGAATGTGCGACAGAAATTTCGAAAAAAATCGCGCCGAGTCACCGAGACATGGGTTTTTGGCCAAAAACCATGGATTATATATCACCGAAATGATGTCTCCCGGATATTTTCGGAAAAACCGCCGAAATTTTTATCATGGGTTCATATGATAATATGACGGGTCCAAGGAAGATTTGAGGCCCAAATGAATCCACAGGGCACTTTTGAGTCCGTCTAAGGAAAACGAGAAACGTCGAAACAGTCGTAAGAGGTAACACGCTTAGTATTTGGTTCCGAAAGTCTTGGAATTGTAATATCTCATGACCTAAAAGTTGTGACAGCAATTCCGGACAAAATCGTGTCGGGTCACCGAGACATTGTTTTTTGGCCGAAAACCATGGATTATACATAACTGAAATGAGGTTTTGCGGGCAATTTTCAGAAAAATCGCTAAATTTTAACCGTGGGTTCATGTGATAATATGATGGGCCCAAAGAACATTTAAGGCCCAAATGGGTCCGTACAGGGCACTTTTCAGTCCGTCAAATAAAAAACGAGAAAACGTCGAAACAGTCGTAGGAGGTAGCACGCTTTGTATTTGGGTCCGAAATTTATGGAATAGTAATTTTTCATGATCTAAAAGGTGTGACAGAAATTCCAGACAAAATCGAGTCGGGTCACTAAAACATGGTTTTTTGGCCGAAACCATGGATTATACATCACCAAAATGAGATCTCCGAGCAGTTTTCGGACAAATCGATTTTTACCATGGTTTAATATAATATTATGAGAGATCCAAGGAAGATTTGAGGCCCAAATGAGTCCATACGGAGAACTTTTGAGTCCGTCAAAGGAAAAACGAGAAAACGTCGAAACAGTCGTAGAAGGTAGCACGCTTAGTATTAGGGTCTGAAACTGTCAGAATAGTAATTTCTCATGACCTAAAAGGTGTGACAGAATTTTCGGACATAATCGAGCCGGGTCACCGAGACATGGTTTTTTGGCCGAAAACCATGGATTATACATCACCGAAATGAGGTCTCCGGGCAATTTTCGGAAAAATCACCGAAATTTTTACCATGGGTTCATATGATAATATGACGAGTCTAAGGAAGATTTGAGGCCCAAATGAGTCCGTACAGGGCATTTTTGAGTCTGTCAAAGGAAAAACGAGAAAACATCGAAACAGTTGTAGGAGGTAGCACGCTTAGTATTTGGATCCGAAACTATTGGAATAGTAATTTCTCATGACCTAGAAGGTGTGACAGAAATTCCAGACAAAATTGAGCCGGGTCACCGAGACATGATTTTTTGTCCGAAAACCATGGATTATACATCACCGAAATGAGATCTCCGGGTAGTTTTCGGACAAATCGCCAAAATTTTTACCATGGGTTTATATGATAATATMACGGGTTCAAGGAAGATTTGAGACCCAAATGAGTCCATACGGGGCACTTTTGAGTCTGTCAAAGGAAAAATGAGAAAACGTCGAAATAGTCGTAGAAGGTAGTACAATTAGTATTTGGATCCGATACTGTTGGAATAGTAATTTTTCATTACCTAGAAGGTGTGATAGAAATTTTAGAAAAAATCAAGCGGAGTCATCGAGACGTGGTTTTTTGGCCGAAAAACCATGGATTATACATTACTGAAATGAGGTCTCCGGGCAATTTTCGGAAAAATTGTCGAAATTTTTACCATGGGTTCATATGATAATATGATGGTTCCAAGGAAGTTTTGAGTCCCAAATGAGTTTATACGGGGTACTTTTGAGTCCGTCAAAGGAAAAACGAGAAAACGTCGAAACAGTCGTTGGAGATAACACGCTTAGTATTTGGGTCTGAAACTGTTGGAATAGTAAATTTTCATGACCTAGAAGGTGTGATAGAATTTCCTGACATAATCAAGCCGGGTCACCGGGATATATTTTTTGTCCGAAAAACCATGGTTTATATTTCACCGAAATGAGGTCTCCCGACAATTTTCGGTAAAATTGCTGAAAGTTTTACCATGGGTTTATATGATAATATGATGGGTCCAAGGATGGTTTGAGGCCCGAATGAGTCTGTACGTGACACTTTTGAGTCCGTCAAAGGAAAAACGAGGAAACGTCYAAACAATCATAGGAGGTAGCATGATTAGTATTTGGGTCTGAAATTGTTMGCATAGTAATTTCTCATGACCAAGAAGGTGTGACAGAAATTCCAGACCAAATCGAGTCGGGTCACTGAGACATGCACTACTACAAAAAAGGTCAAAGAGACCGGTTAAAAAAGGTCAAAGAGACCGCAAAACAACCGGTCTCTAGGTGAGAGGGCTCTTAGGTAATGAGACCGGATATTTTTTGCGGTTTCTTAAGTCACTCAAAGAGACCGATGCTCAGATAAACTGGTCTCTTTGAAGATAATTAAAGAGACCGGTTTCTGACACATCACCGATCTCTTTGATGGGTACCTAAGAGACCGGTTCTGACACACAACCGGTCTCTTTGGTATGTATTTGAATTAAAAAAAACGCAGGCCCCACTTGCACAATGATGCAAGCTGGCCATTATTTCAATAAAAACGACAAAATATTAATGATGCAAGCTGGCCATTATTATTACACATTACGAAGTACATGGAAAAATACATCCAAGTATTAAACATTCTAAATGCACTATATTATACAATTCAAAAATTACAAATACACTACATTCTGACAATTGTCTTCTTTAGTTGTTTTAATGTAAAACAAATTTCAAAATGTGATGATTAATACAAATTAAAATCAAAAAGTAAAAATGAAAATTTATTGATTTGTCTTATATCATGGTATATGGAGAAAATAATGAACACTTTAATAACATATAAAAAAATACACAGATGCATTTCTTTCAATCGTCTAGAAGAGGAAAGAAAATGATAAAATGTTCTTTTTTCATCTTTATTTTTATAAAATCTGTTAATAGTCTACTACAAACAAATATGAATATTTAAACTAAGAATATAACCTAAACACTTTCAACAGGGCAAAACTCACCAGAAAATCAAAACAGACAAAAGTAAAAAAAGTCTGGAAAATACTAAGAATCGAAAAATAATCGAAAAAACCAAAAAATCGAGAAAAAACAAAATCGAAAAAACCAAAAATACTGAAATCGAAAGCAAAACAAATATCGAAAATTAACCTGAAAAAATATAATAATGCCCAAAAAAAAAAAGCCCAAAAACAATCGAAAGTACAAAAAAATCAGAAAAAAACTTGAATCAAAATAAAAAGAGAAAACCAAAAAACGAAAAATGCCCAGAAAACAAATATCAGACGAAAAAAGAAAACCAATATCAAAATCGAAAACCAATATCAGACGAAAAAAAGAAAACCAAAAACGAAAACATGACCCAGAAATAAAAATATCAGACAAAAAAAACGAAAAATAAGAACAATATCGACGATAGCTAAGTCGAAAATTAGATGAAATGCAAAGAAAATTCGACGAAAAAGCCTTAAAACTAACAAACTCAAACAAACAAAAGATAATCTAAAAAAACTCAATAAACTCAAAAAATTAAAAATTTACCTCAGAAAAACGACGAAAAGAAGGAGAAGACGAAGAGAGGTGATGACTGTGACGGCAGATGGGTGGCGTCGGATCCGGAGGTGTGAGTGGAATTGTGAAAAATGTGAATAGGAAAGAAAGATGAGAGAGAAGAGTGAGCTGAAAGAGAGATGAGAGGCATGCAAAAAGATGAGAGAGACATGAGTCGTGAAGAGAGAGAGAGAGCATCGAAATAGAGGCTCATGAATGTTATAAGCATCAGAAAATGAGGGCGTGATATGAAGATAGATGTAGAGTGCGGTTTTGAGTGACATGTACGTTGTAATGTGAATTAATTTTGGGCCCCACTTGATCAAAGAGACCGTTTATCATAAAACCGGTTTCATTTGTTGCGTATGATGTGTCTAAATAACCGTTTTTAGACCAGCTAAGAGATCGTTTATGAATGTCCGGTCTCTTTAATTAAGAGACGGTTTAACCAAAAACCGGTCTCTAAATATATATGTTATCCAATTTTGATATGATGTTATTTTGCGGAAATCATGGATTATACATCACCGAAATGAGGGTCTCCTGACAATTTCGGAAAAATTCCTGAAATTTTTTACATGGTTTGTATAAATATGATGGGTCAAGAAGCTTTAGCCCGAATGAGTTCCATACGGCACGTTGATGCGTTAAAGGAAAAACGAGAAAACGTCGAAATAGTCGTAGTAGGAGGTAACACGCTTAGTATTTGGGTCTGAAACTGTTGGAATAGTAATTTCTCATGACCTAGAAGGTGTGCCAGAAATTCTGGACAAGATCGAGTCGGGTCACCGAGCCATGTTTTTTTTAACCGAAAAACATGGATTATAATCCACGTTTTTCAGCCAAAAAATCACCTCTCGATGACTCGGCGCAAATTTTCCCAAAATTTCAACCACACCTTCAGGGTGTTGTAAGAGTAGTATCCTTTATCAACGTTTCAGCGTTTTTTCGATTTCTCGTTCCCGGGATCGAAAACCCTCCCGCATAGACTTATTTGGAGCCCGAATTGTCATTGGGTACATCATATTTTCATATGCTCCCATAGTAAAAATTCGTGAAATTTTTCAAAAAAAAATCTGAAGTCTTCATTTTCGTGATGTATAATCCACGTTTTTCGCCCAAAAACCACCTCTCGGTGACCCGRACCGATTTTGCCGTTAATGTCAAACACATCTTTAGGATGAAGAAAGAATAGTATTCCAAAAGTTTCGGACCCTAAAACCAAGCGTATTGCCCCCTACGAGCGTTTTGACTTTTTGTAGTTTGTCGTTCCCGGGCTCGAAAAACCCCCATACAGACTTATTTGGACCCCAAATTTTCATTAGGTACATCATATATCATATGAACCCATAGTAAAAATTTCAGAAATCTTTCAATGAAAATTTCGGAGACCTCGTATTCGTGATGCATATTTCACGTTTTTCGGTCAAAAATCGACATCTCGTTGACTTGGCTCGGTTTTTCCCGAAATTTCAACCACACCTATAGCGTGTTGAGTGACAACTATTTCAAAAMTTTTGTCCTCAAATACCAAACGTACAACCCCCTACGAGCATTTCAACTTTTTTCGGTTTGTCGTTCCCGGGCTAGAAAAACCCCCCGCATAGACTTATTTGGATCCTAAATTATTATTGGGTACATCATTTTATCATATGAACGCCTGGTAAAAAGTTTGAAATTTTTATGAAAAATTACCATAGACGTCATTTTTCGTGATGCAAGAAACCACCTCTCGATGACCCGGCTTCGTTTTGTCTGAAATTTCAGCCAAAACTTCAGGGTGACGAAAGACTACTATTCCAAACGTTTTGACCCTAAATACCTAAGCGTAGTGCCCCCTATAAGCGTTTCAGCGTTTTTCGGTTTGTTGTTACCGGGCTCGAAAAAACCCCCCGTATAGACTTATTTGATCCCAAATTGTCATTGTGGGTACATCATATTATCATATGAACCCATGGTAAAAAAAATCGGGCAATTTTTATGAAACTTTTCCGGAGACCTCATTTTCGTGATGAATGTAATCCACGTTTTTAAGCCAAAAACCCAACTCTCGGTGACTCGGCACAATTTTTCCCGAAATTTCAACCACACCTTCAGGGTGATGAAAGACGACAACTATTCCAAAAGTTTCGGCCCTAAATACTAAGAGTAGTATCCCTTATGAACGTTTTAGCGTTTTTTCGATTTCTCGTTCCCGGGCTCGAAAACCCCCCATATAGAATTATTTGGACCCTGAATTGTCATTGGTTAAATTATATTATCATATGAACCCACAGTAAAAAAAATTGTGAAATTTTTCAAAAATTTTTTTACCGTGACGTAACCCAAAAATATATTGTTGCCTAAAAAGTTACTTTTTACCCAGGTTTCAGCCAAAAATATATTGGTGAATTTACGAAAACAAATGCATTGCAAAATTAAACTAACTATTAAACTAAAGTCACGTAAACAAAAAAAATTATTGCCTAAAATAAATTTTCAATCAATCCAAATTAAAATAAGTAAACTACAATTAAATTTCGGCAATAATAATTAAGGATTCTTTCAAWTTTTACAACCTAAAATATTGATAATTGTTCGAAATAATCTTCCACTACTCACAATCAACTCAATCTCACAATTACATAATTCTTACAAACGATTGAAAAATTAAAAATTTACAACTGCACAACCACTTCAACATTTATTCAAAAACATACTTCAACATCTGAAAATGTTACATATACAAATCTTAATACATTTGCCTCTCACTCTCAATTTAAGTATTTGAACGTACAACACCCAAATAGATACAAATAAATTTTAAAATTACGAAAATAAAGGCAGTATCGCGTGCATTAAAGACTAGTCTCATATTATATATAAGGGGAAGGTGGTTGTGATGTCCAAAATGAATTACAATACTACCCCTTCCTTAACTAAAATAACACCAAAACAAAAAAACCATTAAAATTGATTGACCAAACTAAAACCACGATAATAGAAATCATTGCCTAAAATTAACCATCAATCAATAAAAAAAAAAAAGTCCACTACTATTGAATTCACCAATACTAATGCATTACAGAAATGAAAAATAAACCAATAAAATTACGTAAACAAAAAAATCATTGTCTAAAATAAACCTCTAATTAATCCAATATAAGTCACACTATTGAATCAGCAATATCACGATTCTTTCAAATTTCAACCTAAAATTTTGATAAGTGTTAAAAAAAAATCTTCCACACACAAACAATTCAAACTCACAGTACTTAATTCTTACAAACAAATAAAAAATTTTCAATTCAATTGCACCAACTACAACATCAATTCAACCGCAACGTTCAACATTTGAAAATGTACATAGACAAGTTATAAGTATATTTTTGTCTTATCATTTTCACTTCTGTATTAGACGTACAACACCGAATAAACTACAACAATATAACATATATTATGTGTTAAAGTCGCTATGCACAAATCACGTGCATAAAAACTAGTGAGTCATACTCTAACAGACAAGTTAACAAAATTTTGAACTCCTCAAAGTCAAGATGCATCTTCGATATATATAAGGGAGGGGAGGAAGATGGTGTCCCCTCTTAAAAGACTTAATCACCCTTAATGATGTAAAAGTCTAAATGTCCTTACATTAAAAAAATGAATCTCTTTATTTTTGTAATTTATATTAAGCAATATATAAAAATATATGATTATAAAAAACTTAATTACATTGACTAATTTATCTCCATAAATAGAAAATGAAAAGTTTAATTAATTAGTATGACTATTAAATTCGAATAAAAATTTATTAATTACATTGACTAAATTATTCTCATGAATCACTTAATTATTAAAAATTATTTTGAAAAAAAATATTGAATTTAAATAGCCAAAAAATTCTTATTCGAAAAATATATTAATTACTCAATAATATTACTATATAACTATCATATGTTAGTGTAAGTAATTAATTGATTAAAACACACCATATTGATTTAAACTCTTTGTCTATAAATTCAATAAAAAGAAAAATACATTCAAAAAATTGAAATCACAATCCCTCCATTGTTAATTTGGACATTATCATATGTCCACCGAAACTTGCATAAGTTTTATTTTCTCATTGTAAATTAGTTTAATATAATTTTATAAATGATCGCACGCATCGCGTGCTAATAGTGCTAGTATTTGATAATCTGATTTACATACGGTAAGGACTTTTTTTTTTGTCATAAGAACTAACATTTATTATATAATCATACCTCAAAAAAGATTATTGTATAATTCAAATATTAATATCCTATATATTTAAAATATACCAATTTTATTTGAATCTTACTCAAATTAGACTATAAATTCCAATGAAATACGTATCCTATGTATATTGAGTTTCGGTTTTAATAGTTTGTGAAGTATTAAATAGTGATATGTTATATTAAGCATTCAAACTTTCACATTATATTAAAGTTTAGGCAATAATGTTGGGTTTAATTGACATTTTATCTAGTTTGACTTAATAATATGATAACGTCTTGATTCTTTTGAAAGCAATAAATAAAACGCTTGATTATAATTAAGATACAACATAAGTGTACTAAGCATGATAATATCAAAGTTTATGAAAAATAATACATAAATAATTCTATAACTTAGAATGAATTGAAATATCAAGTATGATTTAATTACCTTTGTATTTGCCATTATTTAGCCTTCCTAAGTAGCTTCATTACCTTCTATATAATGGAGATAAACCACTATTCATTTGCATGCAACTCACATTTTAAAACATAATATTTTTTGTACGTAAGCCATTATTATTTTTAAGCATGATCATGCATTCATATAATATGGCTTTCCTCCTATTTTTGCTAGTATCCTCATTCTTATCAAAATTACCTAATAATAATTTCAATTTATTAGTTGAAGCAASTAGGAAGCTCTCAACAACTTCCAATAATGGTGGTGTCTTCAAGGTRGATCTCATCCACCGCGACTCACCGAACTCTCCCTACTACAACCCTTCCATGACACTAAAAGACCGCCTAGAGAGGTCGCCCTTGGGCTATGTTTCTCGAGGCCACAACATCCGTCTATCCTCCACATACTACAATAATAACAATAACAATAACAATAATACTAGTGACGTTAAAGTCTTTGATATAATTCCTAGAATCGAATTCGGGGCTTACCTCATGAAAATTGCAATTGGTACACCACAAGTCGAATTTTTTGTCACAGCAGACACCGGAAGTGACCTTACGTGGGTCCAATGCTTGCCCTGTGRWAGTTGCACCTCAAAAATATCATCCGAACCATTCGATCCATCCAAATCWTCGACGTTTCAAGCYATCCCTTGCAACGATCCGGCTTGCTCCAAGGCTGATGTTAGCAGATCCGGTTGCCCTCCCTCGACGAGCAACACCAGTGAGTCGTCGTCGTCGTCGTCGTTGCTGTCATCCCCACCGTGCAATTTTCAAATAACTTACGGTATAGGTTCAACTAGCGGTATCCTCGGCACGGATACCATCACTCTTCCCTCTTCCGATCCTGAAACCTCCATCGGTCTAACCTCCTCGAATTTCGGGTGCGGAACAAACCAGACTGTCATCCCTGAGGACGGGATCGCCGGCCTCGGATTAGCCCCGTCTTCTTTGATCTCCCAACTCGCCCCTCACATAAACGATACTTTCTCATACTGCTTGCCGCCTCTGAACTCCAAAGTCAACGGTAAACTAGCCTTCGGGGCC
>SNQN01003265.1:12969-36010 GCA_008642245.1 Bassia scoparia | reverse complement strand
GCATAATTAAGCTTATTCAACTTGATAGGACGTGGGCCCGCCCTCCGCGTATAACGCGGCGCGCGGCTTGACTCACATCGAGGTGCTTTGCGTGGGCTTGAGCACGGAACCCGACGTGAGTGCGTTGGGGTAGTGTTGTCGAGTAAGGGGAGTCGCCACCGTGCCCTAAAAAGGTTATTCACGGACGCCCGATAACGTTGGTGCCAAAAACAATGCGCCACGTCCAATCAAAGTAACAGTCGTGGGTTCCGGGACATGTACGGATTGAATCAGTAACCAACGCCCGCATGTAGCGGCCTCTACTGTTCTATGTATCCATTAAGCTGATTTATTGGATGCACAACTTACATATTCGTAACTTATTAGCGCACTAGCCTAAAGATTAACTAAGTGAGTTACGTTATGTAAAACGAAGACTTCTACAATGGACAAGGCGATCGCCTTTATTATTAGTCAATATTAACAAGGTGCTTAGAAACGGTCGTCATGATTATCTGACTTTAATGTGATCGCATAATTTCGGTCTTGTTAAGCAATATACAAGTGTGATAGAATATGTACAAAACAAAACATGAAAAACAATGGTTAGTAATCACATAATGAATTATGTATTCTTCTCACCTTGTCTCTGCAAATACACAAATTGTTAAAAAACTAAAAGCGATGTCCTTTGTGTTGAATGCTAATTAAGACAAAGAAAAACGATTAGTATTGACAAGATAGAGATATAATAATAAGGTTAGCGACACCACGATTTAAAAGCATGAATACATCAACTTAATACATCAGACCAGGCTATTTACCAATGAGACGCATTCAAAATCTTTATGGTTCGTTATCATAAACCACAATGTGTACTATATTACAACATAAGAAACTCACTACTCATTGGCAATGCTTACACTTACAACAGTTACACCAACCCCGAAGACTCCCCTGAATACTTAGCAGCACCTGTATAGTGCTTGCAGTAACACACTCGCTCATAATTACAATCCCTTGCTAATTCAATCTCCTTAGCTCAAAACAGAATCAACAAAGAACGCAAAAGGACGTCTGTTCCACCTGCCACCTCATATTTCGCTGCTTGCATACACAATTAAATACTTCCGTCGCGAATCGAGAGAAGATATGCAATACAGCGCTTATGTGAACACAGCCTGGACCTCGAACGTCATGCCTTAGCACTCCCAACACAAGTTGGAGTCCCTACAAAAGTCGTGAGCACACGCTTTATTACTAGGCCGGGAGAGACGGAACATTGAGCTAATAGTACGCTGATAGACACTGCGCTATACTGCTCAAAGGCTGCGCTATATACGCAGCTCGTACTAGCTATAATACTTGCCCCCGCTCGGCATCCTGCTGTACTATACGCCTCCTAGGAGCGTATTACGCCAATGGCTTCTGCGTATTATTACTTTTTTTCCCATAAAAATCTGAAATATTTTAATTCGGAATAGTGTTTCTTTGCCCATATGTCATCTGATATTACTATCTAGATTCGGATTCGATTTCCTAGGCGACGGCCTTTCCTTTCGCAAGACGTCACATATCCTCTAGAGATTCATAAACAATCCGCGTATTTTCCTACTATTGCATGTATTTTCTGCAGTTTCTGCGTAGGTTTTAAAAACCATATAGCCAAAAAATTCACTAGAACCACTGGACTAGAAAGTTATGTGCAGAAAACCAATCAACTTTTATAATACCAAGGCGGACATTCAGAAAATAGTGACGAACATGATGAAAAACAAAAGCATGAGAACCGACCAGCGTAACTTGTTTGAAAACCTTTGATATTATCGAGAAAACCGAAGAAAAAAATATTTGCCTTGTATTTGACCTTTGACTCTCATAATTTCGAGTGTGACTTCAACATATTTCGAAGCTTCCATTACGAGTTCAATTGCCGTAATTTTCGCAGTTCGAATTTAACCTTGCGAACATCCTGCGATATACGTTCCAATCATTAGCCATATCATTGGGGAGAACTTTCGTATAGGCTGCTTACAGAAGCACCCCACTTGTATCCTGAGTCTGATAGAGAATAGTCTCGTAAGACGAAAGCTCAAAGTATTCGTTCGGACGGAGAGCAACTCAAGACGTTCTGCGACCCTGAGTTACCCTTTCGCCGGTACCTGCAAAACAAAAACTTGGTAGTTTTACCTGTTACCGCCGCGGCACCCATGCGGCAGCGTGTGTATGCCCGTTGGAATTTTTTTTGCGGAGAAAACTCCAAAACCGGCACAGATGCGCGGAACTTCTGACGCGGCGGAGAAGATTCGCAACAAAACCCGAGGGATCGCTGCCGGAACTTCCATGCTACGCGGGAGAAATTTCCAGATCCCTAAGATGTGCTGACGGAACTCTCTGTAGCGGAGAGACTTCCCTACGACCCGAAAATGATGTGTGCTGCTTGCAAGATCTCCCTGAGCGGAAGAGATAACCATACCAGACCGAACAGATGGATTGTGCTGGATTTCTGTACGCGGACGAAATCGCTAGACCGAAAGATGCGCTGCTGGATTTCATGTAGCGGGAGAAATCGTCAGAACCGACAAGATGCTGTCGCGATTTCAATGTAGCGGACCACGAAACTCGATAGACCCGAAAAGATGTTTGTGGGACTTTCTGTAGCGGGAGAAACCCGCCAGACCGAAATAGTGCTTGAGCCTGGAGATTCTCCCCTGGCTCCCGAGAGAACCTGTAGACCCGAAAGCATGTTTGTGCTGGATTTCCCATTGCTAGCGCGAAACTCGCTTAGCACCCCGACCTAGTGACTGTTGCGGCACATGCATACCTTCAGACGAACTGTAGAAATCGTTAGACGCGAAAGTGTGCATATACATGGAACCGTCTCCACGACACTGAGCCAGTGGAACATTCCAACCCGAATTGTGTCGTAATACTGCTTGTGTGATTAGCAACGCCACTCCCCACGTCTGACTGAGTCCGAAGAAGACATTCGTCTCCTTATAGCGAAGACGCACAGTCCACCACAAAGTCCCTATTCGATTCACTCAGCCAACATTCTGCCAACTAGTCACTACACATCATCATGGGCCCACTGCCTTGTAGATGAGGATGGGGGGTGCAGTGTGCAATCGCGTGCAATGGCTGGCCAATTATGTCTGTGCAGGATGGCATATGCATGATGAGGTTTGTCATCGCTCATGCGACAATGATGCTTAAAAATGAAGTGTCCCACTGTGGCACCTACTACAGTGTATGTATCGTCAAGTCCAGACTCAATCTAGTAATATAGATACTAACCATTGCACATGAAATGACTCAAGGTGTAACTTGACTAATGGTACAGATCTTTCTTGGATTGGGATGAAACGTCTCAAGCCCCCATTCGGTCAAAGGCGCATGCATGTTATTAAGTGAGTCCCCCAACCCAGTAAGGTTGTGTTGGGAATGGCTTAAACTTCTGGTGTGGATGGTGGATTCTTAGTAGCTTGTGAGCCCCCAGCACTGATCGAGGCTTGAGGTGGATTCACAAGGTCGCATGAGCAACTTAAACGTCTCACTGAATTTGGTGCGCACTCACTGTTTTTTGGCTTTAGTCGTTTTTGTTTTTAATCGGTAAGAATTGAGGACTGTGATTTTGAATTCACCCAATGTCAGGTAACTTGTAGTCTGGAACTTGCTGGCAGAGGATGAGAACATGGATGCGAAATACTGCAATGCGATGCTTGAGGAGAATGCTCTGAATGACTGCTACCGAGAGATACTATCGAAAAGATGTGGAGAGCCCCTTAAGGGTATGAAAGCAATAGGTTTAAAGAGTATCAAGAAGAGATACAAGGCCTAAAAAACTCTGGTGAATATCACTGAGCCGTCAAGATCGCGAATCCCGTCCTGCGAACCCTCTGTGACTCGTTCCTAGCAGTGTATGTATGGTTCAAAGCTCGACAGTCTATGTTCGGGCGTGCTTTACACTACGAATCTGTGCTCCGGTACGTTTAAGGGAATCATAACCTATTACTCCCGATGACTCAGCAAAATGTTATGACAAATTCACTCTGCGACTCGTGACTCCTCGACAACTCGAGGCTCTCCTACGTATCCTTTTTGGAATAGACCGTCGTACTTTCTCTTGTTGGTGTATTGGACCAATGCCTCATATTGAGATGGAGCTATTTGTCAGATGTCCAGGCATGTGTTTGATGGGTGAATGCCGCTTTGCTGATCATGGTAGTGATCCCACGCAGGACGCGAGTGTGACTTTTAGACTCCTTGTTTTTTGTATTTGCATTGATCTTTGCACATCTATTTGTCATCTTTTTGAATGAACCTTTCTCATGCTGATATCATTCTTTGATTCTTTGCTCTTTTTGACTTATTGCCTTTCTTTTCTTTTTTTTTTTTCTCTATTGTTTTCTTCTCTGCACATTGTGCCTTTTTCCTACGCACCGGCTCTTTGTCCAAGCGGGTCTAGGCAGTATAATCGGTGATGAATGTAGTATGGTCCTCGTTCATAAATAGTGTTTCACAGCCTTCAAAGGGTTTGCAAGGGATCAGATTGTTCGATTATATGATGAAGTATGTGAGCGAGAGGTTGTCTCCTTGTGGGAGGCTATGAAAGCAAGCGACTTCAACTGGCAATAATGTCCTTTCCCATTCGATTGTGTGAGGCTTTATCATAATAAGTTTTGTCTCAGTTAAAGTTTAGAGCACATTTATTCGATATATGGGGCTAGGATTGAGGCTCGAGATACTCTACAACCAACAGAGAAACTGACCTCCAACTATACATCAATAAAAGATATTCACTAATAGAGGTCAACTGCCAGTAATCTGAACTCTTACAACTAATCACATAGACCGAAATGTTATAAGATGACAAGGAACAATCAAATATAAAGGGAAAAGGACTCTACACGACACGCTACCTAAAGCTAAAGACTCTACCGCATGATCATGTCGAGATTGAAGAAAATCATTAACTCTATTCCCACTCCAATGTCGATAGACTTTGCGATATTGGTAAGGCTCAATACATTTTGAGATCATCTTGAATAAAATTAAACTCGTGGGACACTACAAAAATTTCCAAAGGCATGAGGCACAGAAGCATGAAACGTCCTTTTTACCATCTCTTCTTCAGTAGGACGGAGACTTCAGCATAGTCGCTCTAGCATAATCTCTCTCTCCATCTAGATACAGATAGGTAAATGAGAGGCCCTCCAGTTCTGTGTCTCCCTTGAGTAAAGTGCAATTTAGCCTGTCAGTTCATCTTAATATCTCTCAGGTAGGATGTACTTCAGGATATAGGTTAATCCGCTTAACCATGGTTATCTTCTATCGAATGTGCGGTGATGTCTTCCCAGTAGCATTTCTTTCTCACAGACAGTGAGAGAAGAGACTCACTAGCCGGCTGATCATACTCGTTCAAGGATAAGCCCGGAAAGACAGTGGCGTACAAAAGGCAGACTCACCTCCTATCAACAGTACATGTGGCTTAATCCCTTTATATTGAATCGTAGGAAGTATCAGTCTGGCTTGACACCTTAGTGTATGTCTTCCCTCGGTTGACAAAAATCTTGGTCCGTCTCTTTGCAACGTGGGGTTTCTCAAAGGTTTGCGCTTGCGAATCTTGGTCAACAGGTGGTCCCATCAGGCATTTTGATCTGTGCCTTTCCTCTAAACAGCTTGTCCCAAGAAAAATAGTGCATCAGAGCTCATACTCCATCTGATACTTAGCTTAAAGCTGTTGCACTTGCCGGCAAGCTTTGGAGTTTTTCTGTTGGATGCCATTTTGTGCTGTTAAGGTGCCAATGGCTTAATGAAGGTGGGGAAGCGTTAGTTTGGATTGGTGAACAGGGCGTCAAATCTCTCTATGGGTCAAGCAAGGCGCTATGAGCAGCGGCCTTCACCCTGTTTGCAAACTAAAGAAACTCTAAACCCCTATCAGAGTTTGACATATCTGCCTGTATGGTTAGCTCCATTTATTGATATCAGCACAATGATCGAGACTCTTGCAACAGCATGAGCAGTATCAAATCCCCCTAACATACCCAAAATAAAAATAAAAATTGATACAAAATTATAATTTACATGATTGGTATGCTTTGCTGGTTCCTTTTTGTAGTCCTATTAGCTAAAGGTGTATTATTCAATAAGCTATTGTAGGTTTATATACAATGTAATTCATATACTTCATATTTAATAATGTAGTCACTTAGGTGCTACACCTATGACCTAACGAAAAAAATCCTAGGATTGCGCTTGAATAAAAGCTCCTAATTATGCTTCAAAGTTCAAACTCATAATAATTCTCAAAACACTTGTAAATTTGTAATCACTAAAGTGTGTTCCTTGCGTCTATTGTGTACACTACAGAGACTAAATTTGTAATCACTAAAGTGAGTTCCCTGCGTCTATTAGGTACACTACAAAGGATTCCATAAACAGAGAGTATAACAATAAAGAGCTAATGAACAACAGAACAATACAATCTGATAAGCATTAGGCAACAATTGTCATTATTTAATTGAATATCAGTGAATGCAACATAGCCAACAAAATGCAAATAAAACCTCGGGAAACAAAAGAAGTAGTTGATTGACCAGAAGAACACAATTTTAGCTCATAACACAGTCTCAAACAATCAATTATAGCACCAAAGTCGAAGAAATAACAGGTAATGAAAGAGAGATATTGAAACCTTTTGGATGTGATTAGCACAGCCATGACTTTTAAGAATAGGAACAACATCTTCCCAAACAACACAAGTCTCCTTCAGAGTCACCGCACTACAACAATTAGATTAGATCATGTTAGACAAATGATGGTGCACTTAATGTGTGTAGATTAAATTAATTAATCATAATAACACAAGTTTAATTATAACATGTGATCTGGAGTAGTAGTAACCAACACATTTATTCAACCAAAAGACTAAGAAAAGGACATAGATAACAGTTCTACTCAATCAGCTTAAAACAGATCTAACAAAACAGTAAGCAAAACATAAGATACAAAAATAAGACTGCTCTATATGCAGAATAAACTAAGATAAAAACCAATCAAGATCAGCTCACAACAAAGTCTCCAATTATATCAGAAATATTATTTATGTGGGTAAATTAAAGGAACATATGATGAGATGAGATGACATAAGGGWTATGATCCATTGGATCACTTCTACTATGCAGTGTGAATCAGTATGCTCAGAACCATTACTAGAATGAGTGAATGATATACTACAAGGCAAATATAAAGCTTAGGAAATAGGAATGCATGATGAGGTAATTTACTTACCACTATATATAGTACAAAGTAACTAATATACAAATCATAATATTTTACTACCTAATTCAGACACACACACACACACACACACACACACACACACACACACACACACACACACACACAACTCCCACAACACACCACACAAGTCATAATCGGCACACACCTACTCTACACAACACACACACACAACCAACAAAAACACAACACCAACACAAAACACACAAAACATACAAAATCACACACACCACAGGAAAAATTCTAACATTTTAACTACTCATACCACACTAAGAGACCTTAATAGTTGCGAGAATGTACGGAATTAACAAAAGTAGACTATACTCCTACTTACTCCCTCCCATTATTATCCTTGATATATAAATTCTCATAGAGATCGCATTTGTATATATGTCTACTCTAAAAGTACTTCTGGATAAACGGGACCTAAAAGCCATTACAAAATCATATTCCAGAAGAAAGGAAACACAAGCACAACATAACAAAGAAAAATAATCAAACCAAGGCCTTAATATCAAAGCCGAGGTGCTATACATGAACAAAAGTGAAATTATATGTAATCATAACATGAAATTCCTCACTAATAATATAATTAACACGATTTGTTCTGTATGTTATTTGAACTTATTTTAATAGAGCACCCAATTTCTAGTATGATGTCATGGGACTTCCATGAACTAATACTGATTAAAAGCATACAATAAACAGAAGTCATATGATATATGAAAAGAAAAGTAAAGAAGACAAGATTGCAAAAATTCTACCAGTATCTAACCTCATATGGTACCCATGTGGAAAGTGTGGTTCACATAGGATTGCAATCTAAGCATTGTCTACGTCACTAAACACGCTCCCAATAGATTTGAGATAAATTCAACTCTTAGGTCTCTCAAGAAACACAGAGGGAAATTAAACACAAATCATTATGCCACATATCACATTCTATCAGTATGTAAGTACAAGCAGCAACAGCAAGTCAAAGTTAAGAATAATAGATTAGTGGTCTATGTATTTGATTGAATGGCAATTGAGCTGTGAGACATACATTTATGAAATTCAGTTGAACATAGCAAAACAAGCATTTTCATTGTTTCGCTGGAAATTCTACACAAATTGATAGGCATCTATAGTTTAAAACAAAGACATCTTCATTCAACGCCTATCGTAGTTGAATAGCTAAATACCAATTGTCACTAGCTAAGAATTTACTCCTCCTCGCTACTAATATACATTTCTCGATATAATTAATTTACCTAATTTGTATATTAAGCTGAACTCTAAACCACTTTTTATGCGTTATAAGTCATATGGAAATTTATAATATTCTGATTTCCTTTAATTGTTATTTGGGGATATCTCTATAAATCGAATCATGTTTAGGTAATTGTCGATATCTGTGAAAATCATCCTTCTAGGTCTTAGACCTTAAAATAAAATATTAACTCTTCAGTCCTAGTCTTAAGGCGTATAACTCCAAAACTTACTCTCTACGAACGTAAGACGAATTATAATGTTAATAAATTTCATAGCTCTGGTCATGATCTGACCGCTCAATTGTTATAACATATCCGATTATGTGATAAATATTCTTCGACACTATCTATGCAGATATCAGCAGTCCATAACATTTCACATCTACCTTAAGGTACCTTGAGATGAGTCGACCTGGTAGATCACTGAATGTTCCAATGGCAATTTGCATTTAGTGAAGAAATGGTTAGACGGCCCATAAAACATTGATCTATTCAATGTTGTGTGCAATCTTTATCGCTGATTTTTACAGTTCTAGGTGTATCGTACATGGCGGATTTCTCACCCCAATTTCATTCTTTGACACGGATAATATCTTTATGAATGCCATGAGATCTATACTGAACTTCATATCGCAGAAATAAGATCATTAAAAGAAATTGTAACTACTCAAATCAAATATTTAAAAACACTTCGTTAATTAAAATTTGATTAAACCTAAGAAATAGTTGTGCTTTTAGTAGTCTTCGAAAATGTTCAATCGACTGATTAAGTTTCTTTATAAAAGGTTTAGATGTCCATCTATTTCTGAATATGGACTAAATGTGTAATGACAAGTTAGTCGTTGAGTTTGATCTTTCTGCGCGCGAACTTTTTTCGGCTAAGTAAACCTTGAAGCGAGTGGCGTCTGTGCAGTTCGGAATTAGCAATCACTTTTTTTGATGTAATTAGTTGCTAACTCGGCAGTCAAGTAGCAAGTTAGGTAGAGTCCTATTCGAGAATCACTTTAGTTGAGTAAAACAGAAAATACTTGAAATTCAACACAGATCCGCCTTGTTTTTTCTTATTTTTTTCAATCCAAAATAAAACAGATATGACGAATTTTCTTTTCATAAATTTTTAACCTTCCTTTATCTATTTTTAGTTTTAGCAAAATATGGAATTTTACTGATTCAGTCATAATAATGCGAGCTATTTGAATTGGTATACACAATCTTATTCATTTTAATAATTGATTCATTTTATAAAAGAAAATTTAGTAAGAAATCCTGTTTGAATCTCATTTTGAATTAATGAATAAGTTATCGAATTCGTATCATGATATCAAAAAATGGAACCGTACGACAGGGCGTATGTTGACATTTTGATACATGATAATGGAAATTGTCAGACAAATAATGCATTTTCATTCGCTGCGCTTATGCAAGGTCTTAAATACTAAAAACGATCGCATTATAGTAATCAAACCATAACGATTCTACAGCTAATCTTCTAATAAGATAATTAGGGCCAGAAAAAATTTTAAATTTCTAATGAGTGTATTTTTAATCTTGATCAAGACTTTGTTTTCATCAAAAAATTCACTATAGTTTTTCCTGATCTTCTATTTTGTTTTTTGTATTTACACCATTATTATTCTTGAATTCACAACAAATTAGAATTCATTCTTACGGTGCGCTAGGCGATAAAATATTTTAGGAGCAGTAAATCCGCCAACTTTTTTTATCAAAAATTTCACTATATATTTTTGATATTTTGGTGTTACTCTTAGACCAAAGAAATAGCTTATGTTCTGGATATAAAATAAATAGTTCATTGTCTTTTACAGACGAGGAATCGGTTCAACAATCAATATTCCTTTTTTGCGCAAGTCTCTAAGATTTAATCTTTTTTGGAAGCATTATTCCATACTCAGTTCTTTTCTTTCTAGAGGATATAGTAATTTCTGTTCGGATTTCTCATCAAGTGAAGACAATATACTTAATTATTGATCAGTTTTTCATTCAAAGACTCACGCCCATCTCATTGAAAAAGCAAATATTTGTTTCAGTAAGATATCGAGTCCTATGTAGTGTAGTACTTCTTGGGTTTTTGTCTTTTTCTAGGTATTGTCCATATTGATCTATATGATTTCTTCAATATCTTTTTGTCGATTGGAGAGTAATAGATCCCAAATTCTTTTGACACTTGATTTAGGATCCGTGGAATTATTTACGACATGCGTTTTCGTCTTTCATACCCATTATTTAATTCAAATGCGTTTTTTTTCATTTGATGTATAAAAGTATTCCGTTTTTTTCTTTCTATTCGATGTTTTTTTATTTTCACTCAAATTTTTCACGTTAATTAGAATTTAAAAAAGAAAATCCGTTGGTATATCCAAGGTTCATTTGATTATTCATTATATAAATAAGAAAAATTCGGAGAAAAACAAGATTCCAACTTGATATGGGACGGCTTAGTATTTCTTCATTCATTCCCATCCAATCAATAAAGTTTTTTTTTTTTGATGGGATGATTGATTTCTTGAAATAAATTGTGTTATAAAATATCTTTTTTATCAATTTTATCAACAATTTGGATAATTCTTAATTCAGTTTTAAGTATTTTCATCTCATGCTAGTATGATATCGACCGTTACCAGGGCCTCATGTCGTTTTCTTTCTAAGACAAAATGGATAATTTTTCAAATCCCAAATATCTTCTATCTGTATTTTTCTCTATTCCATAATATTTTTTATTGCCTAAATAATTCTGATAGGATATCCACACATACAATTATTGTCTTTATTTAATGTGTAATTATGATATAAGAAAATTCTTGTTTTTATTTTACTTCAACTGGATCCAGAAATGTCCAATAAACATCATATCTTATAATAAACAAATTTCGATGATAAAACACATATTATAGTTTCCTTTGTAAAATTGAATTTTGGATCTGGCAATAAATCCGTTTCCGAATTATTTGTATTTTTGTAATTAATTACTTGTTCTTTTTGATATAAATTCTTTTGTTTTGTTGAAAAAAAAATTTTTGTATTTTCAACAAACAATGTTCAGTCACCGATCGCCATTTTTGGGGGACTATTGATCCCTTTTAGCTGAGGTAAATCATAGTGATCAATTACTTTTTGATTTTAACAGTTTTTCCCATTGATTGAATTCCGATTCGAACTTTTTTTGAGTCTGTAGCTCGAATGAAGTATCGCTTGGGTTACAAAATAATTTTTGATTTCATTTTTAAAGAAAAGAATATTCCAGGATACGGAAGGACAGAATTTTAAGTTAACAATCTGGGCTTGAGATAATTGGTAAAATACTTGGGCTTGTGAAAAAAAAGAAAGTCTGACAAAATCTCGAATTCTTATTACTATTTATTAGATTAAGAAAAGGTAAATTCTTTTTTTTATAGTCGAAATAAACTGAATTATTTGAATATTTGGTCTTATCAATCTTTTCTGTTCTTTATTGGAAATGGATTGTATCAATGCATTTTTTTGTTGATTTCAAGAAAAAGTGTGGTATTAATTCTAGTAAGATTATGATATAAGAAATATATCATGTATCCTTCGCTATAAAAAATTTCAAAATAAAATTTGATTTACAGTATTAATCGAGAGCATTTTTTCTTTTAATAATTTGACCATATTGGGGGTGATTCGACTCTTTTAGTAAAGAATTTTTTGTTAGGACTACTATTTATTTTTCTCTTAATTGTCTTTGCAATTTTTTTATTTGATTTTTAATTATCCTGTCTATTAGCCAAATTTGTATTTTTTTTCTGTCAACTGAAGAATTTGTCCAATTCAAAGAAAATCGGGTTTGGAATGGACGATTCATGATCATATATTATTGATTTTCGAATTTTTTTTCTTTTTTTTTTCTTTTACTAGATTCTTCTCCGTCGATACAAATACTAGAATTGGATTTATGGTTGGCGATTTTTCTTTTTTTTTCAAAAATAGAATATCTTATTTCTCATATTTGTTTCATTCGATGAATTAGTAAAATTGGATTTTTCGTTGATTTATATTTAGAATTCAAAGCGGTTTTCTATATTTTGAATTTTTTTGTCGAGTTGTTAAAAATTTGGTCGATAAAATATGAGGGTTTTTCGGTTGAAGGACAAATTGGAAGTCAGTTTCCGTTCCAGCAAACTGTTAAAAAAGAAAATTTTGATTTTCTTCTTTTTTTTTTATTAAATCTCGATAAGAAGGGGCGTATCCTAGATTTATGCCAGGTTTTAGACAGAGGATATATATCTTTATCTGAATACCATTGTTAACCATTTTTAAGGAAATTCTGTTTCGGATAATTGAACACCGTTTAGGTACATTAACATGCATTTTCGTCTTCTCATTGAAATCTTTCAGTCCATTCAGGAGGTTTGGAATAATAATATACGGACAGCTATTTTTTTTGCTATTATAATAAAGGTAATAGAATATATCTAAGACATTGATTGAGTTTTAGTAAATTAAACCCCTTGTTATTTGAGGCAAACGGATGTTTATCCCGGCTTTCGGCTATGTCCATTCGTATTTGTTCTTTTCTTTTTCTTGCTTATTTGGGTTGTACCTTTTCCTTTTTTTTCCTCTAATGCTTTATTTTTAGAACTTTTAAGATTCTGACGTTTTGTCTCATCCAATTTTTTAAAAATCGTTTAAAATTAATTCGGAAATAACAAGATAAGATTTATCTATTCTGTTAAAAAAGTGGGGAATGTATATTTGCTTGAAATAAATTTCAAATAGCCTATTTTACGTCTTTGAACCGCATGGACTTGGAGTTATATCTCGCCGAAAACGGATTGTTGTGAAACGTATCAAACGATACTAGCCCCGTTCCCCCATAATCGACAGTCTTAGAGAGGGGATTATCAGTATTCTCTCCTTGCTCATTCCGATATAAATAATACACGTTCTATTTTTCTTTGGAGCGAATTTGATGGCTCTCCCACATGTGTTTTCCTTATTACTCTTAGTTAATTCTTCTAACTCATCAACTAATTTGTATGACAATGAAAAAACTTCTTTACTTATTTCTTTTATTCCAATATCTTTTTTTGGAATTCTTTGAGGAACAAGAATCCGTTATCATTCTATCATAACTAATAATTTTAAAAAATTTTCTTGATTTTCGGTTAAACTAATTTGTTCTTGTTCTGAAAAGTAAGAAAGATTTTTCTGAATTGAATGAAAATTTCTTGATCATTAAAGTTCAAAATGTTAAATTTTTGGTGGATATTGATTTACAATAGATTTTTTTTATGTTCAAATTCTTCGTAATTCGAATCATTATCTAGATCACGTATGATTTATTTATAAAATTTTTAATCTATTCCATTTTTTATGTAGTTTCAGGTATTATTTATAAAGGGTTTACCCTTTTCTTCTTTTATTCATACACGATAGGATCCATTTAATAAGGGATCGTGGTTTCTGCAAATCTCTTTTTTAGTTTTATTCGTTGCATAATTGAGTTTTTTTATCGAGTAATCTATATAAAAAAAACCTTTATCTAAGAATTCTAATTCTTTAACAAATTCATTGCTAAGTTGTTTTTTTTTTTATTCGTATAAATCCAATGATTATAATTATATAGTTATCATCCAAATTTAATTTTTTTGGTGTAGGCAAAGATATTTCTTTGTATCATTTCCCAGAAAATTGAAAAATGGGTGGTATGTAAATAAGAATTCTTGTGCTTTCTCCATCATTTTGACACGGATAAAAAAAATATGTGACATCATTTCATTTCTTATCGGCCTTTGAAAATCGATTGTTTTTCTTATATATCGTGTTGGACGATCCAAGTTTATAGTCGAAAAGAGAACAAGAGGATGCTTTTCAACCATAAAGTTTTTTTTTTTCTTGTAGAAGCTTTCTACAATTCATCACGAATGATGATTTCAACTTGATCTGAATTTTTTGTATTCCGGAAGTTGAGCTTATTTTGATAGGATGCTTCTTCTAAGTAAAGTGTAATTCATCTTTTTTTGTCCTTTCCATTCACTCGTATCTTTCCGTTCATCGATTTTGTCCGATCCTGCTTTTTCTTCCGAAAAAAGGGAAGGAGAAGGATTTCTTCGATGCATCCCTCTCTTGCTGTTTAGTCTCCTCCGTTTCGGAAGTTTTTTTTTCTATTTCTCATATGTTTTCTCTTCCTCAATTTTTTCCTTTCTATGGTTTCTTTCACTTTTCTTAGTAAAAATAGGTGACGGCATTCTGCCTAAATAGTAAGACCAGCTAATAATAAGAGAATACTAACAGATTCGAGCTATAGATTTTCTCAATCTGGACAGAAGGTACTATTGATCTAATAGAATGATTTTTGCTGTATCAGACTATCAATTCACCCCTTCATGATAATATGTGACCCATTACCACCAAAAAAACTACTTGTTACATAATAACATCTTGTTGTTGCATCGAAACATATAAATGTTGATAATTGGCTAACATCTGCACTTGGGTAAAGATTAAAAATAGGTTGAATAATTGAAAATGAAGATTATTTCCAAGGAAAAAAAATTAAAACACATTGGAAATGTGAGTTACGCATTGAATTTCGGCTAGTAGATCATAATCAAAAAAGTGTTTGTGATGTTTCAAGAATTGAAACAAAAGATAGGGTAGAGCTAGGACAGTTTTTTGTATGAGGTCTACCATGCCTAGATACAGAGGCCGTATAATAAGATCGATATGACATTACGGAGCTGTCCATAATAAACCAGTTGTTGCCTTGCTTAAACCCTTTTCGCGTCTTCTTCTTCCTTCTTCCATAACCTGAAGTTTCGGAGAAGGAAAGAAAGAGGGCCTATGGAGAATGTGGTCGCAATCCATAATAAGTCGACCAACAACGACGAATTGATTATCCTTTTTGCATAAGGAACAGAATTACCTTAGTAGAAAGATTTTAAATCATGACAAACCTCCTTTTGTTTCCATTTGATTGGAATTTCTGGATTATTAATGATAAATTTTTATGATGACTTTTTTTTTTCAATTTTCATATTCATATATCCAAATAGAAAAGAGATAGATAGACACGACATCCTTATGTCGATGACACCAAAGGGATATTCAATGAATGGAATTGGGATATGGGATGGAATATAATCAAATAGAGCCGACCTGAGATCGAGTCTTCTCTCGTTGTTCCAGTAGTCCTCATGGTAGATGGCGGTCGGCTGTTTAACCGATTGGTCGTAGGTCGAATCCTACTTGGGGAGATTGTATTCATCTTCAGTCGTAATTAGAATGAAGGGACTGCGCTTTGGCCGTTAAGAGTAGGGAGGCGGTTGACCCCCTTCTCTTGTTTTTTTTCTATCTCGTCGTATTGCATTATGTTTAACTTACCGATATTTTCAAATCTCCGTCAATACCTCGGTGAGGTCGGGATAATCTTTTGTTTCATAGTCCTGGAGGCTATTTCCAACTAGCAATTTAAAAATTCTCGGATTACTAGCAGTGTATCAAAGATGAGTCATGTGATCTCCGAGAGGCTACAATTAGCGCGAGGACCATATACTGACTGAACGCGGAACGCATTTTAGCTATGCTACTAATACTTGTATTGCTCTGCATCTGCCCAAGTTGGCTTGAGAAAGAAGGTGCGGGGCAATAAAAAAGAAATGGGCTGGTGCGTAGGCATCTATATGTAAATATAAAATTATTCATCGAAAAAGATAACACGTAAAAAAAAAGTAAGGCCCATATCACTTCGACAAAGACCACCCAGTTCCATAGTTTTTGGTCGCTACCCGAATCATGATTTTTCCTACTCCCAAAGGAAAGGTCTTCCTTCTTGGGATCGTTGTGGGCGAGGAGGGATTCGAACCCCCGAACGTGGTTGTCTGCCACGTGCTCTAATCACTGAGCTAAGGCCCACCCCGCCTCCACTGGATCTGTCGGGATGTAGCTCAAAAAAAGGAATCCCAGCCATTTCATTTCGGGTTAAGAAGATGTGAGCGCGTTTCTCCATCTATAAGAATAAGAAGGTGCATTCCGAGGTGTGAAGTGGGAGAGAAGGGATGTCATAATTGGGTTTTTGAATAAAGCTTTTCTTTTTTTTTTCTTTTTCCTATTGAAAAAGGAATAAGAATGAGAGGTGTTAAGCTTTTATCATCCTGGCGTCGAGCTATTTTTCCGCAGGACTCCCCTACAGTATCGTCACGCCAGTAGAGTTTTAACCACCAAGTTCGGTATGGATTGGTGTGGTTCCTCTACGCTAGGCACCAGAATATCGAACCACGAACTAAGAAAGGCATGAAGAAGGCATATTCGCTTTAGTGATTGTGAGGCCCCAATTCTTAACTGGAGGGACACCAAGGCCTCCGCCTTCATCTTCTTGGATAGATATAGATAGAGAGGGAGGGCAGGGCTTTTGGGTTTTTCATGTTTCAAAGAGTTGAACATGGGTTTTCGTGTTGTTCAAAGAACTTGAACAATGAAAATGGATGGGCGAGTGCCGATCAATTGGATCGGGCATGTAGGAAAAGGTTCAGTCTATCGGTCTGTTAGGATCCTCACTGCATACATCATGCACTTCCACTTGACCACTACGTAATGATAAACGGCGTCTCGCCGTGGACCTTCTCTTGAAATCTCAACAAACTTCTTCGCTCCATCCCGCAAGGGGCAGAGACCCGTCGCTGCCTCGGCTGTGCTATCGGCGCTCTGGGGAAGTCGGAATAGGAGAGCACTCATCTGGGGTGGGCTTTGACTACTGTAGATGCTTTCAGCAGTTATCGCCTCGATTGGCTACCAGCGGTTTTACCGTGGGGCACGATACTGGTACACCAGAGGTGCGTCTTCCCGGTCCTCTCGTACTAGGGAAAGGGTCCTCCAATGCTCTAACGCCACACGGATATGGACCGAACTGTCCTCACGACGTTCTGAACCCAGCTCACGTACGCTTTACTGGGAAACAGCCCAACCCTTGGAACATACTACAGCCCAGGTGGCGAAGAGCGACTCGGGTGCAAACCTTCCCGTCGATGTGAACTCTTGGGGAAGATCAAAGCCTGTATCCTAGAGTAATTTTATCCGTTGAGCGACCGGCCCTTCCACTCGGCACGTCGGCTCACTAAGGCCGACTTTCGTCCTGCTCGACGGGTGCTCTTAGCAGTCAAGCTCCTTCTGCTTGGCACTCGAGGGCCAATCTCGGTCCGGCCGAGGAAACCTTTGCACGCCTCCGTTACTTTTGGGGCTACGCCATAGAAACTGTCTACTGAGACTGTCCCTTGGCCGTAGGTCCTGACACAAGTTAGATTCTAGCTCTTCCAAGGTGGTATCTCACTGATGGGCTCGGCCCCGGAAGGGGGGCCTTCTCGCTTCACTAAGCTGCGCAGGAAAGGCCCAAAGCAATCCCAGGAAGCAGTAAATGCTTCATAGGGTCTTTCTGTCCGGTGAAGGTAGTCCGCCTTTCACAGACATGTCTATTTCACCGAGCCTCTCTCCGAGACAGTGCCAGATCGTTACGCTTTCGGCGGTCGAACTTACCCGACAAGGAATTTCGCTACCTTAGGACGCGTTATAGTTCGGCCGCCGTCCCGGGGCTTCGGTGCCGGCTCCCCTGGTCATCAGGTCACAACTTTCTGTTCCGGCACTGGGCAGGCGTCAGCCCCCATACATGGTCTTAGCGACTTTGCGGACTGTGTTTTTGGTAAACAGTGCCCGGGCTGTCACTTCGACCCTTTGTGAGGGGCACCTCTCCGAAGTTACGGGGCTATTTTGCCGAGTTCCTTAGAGAGAGTTGTCTGCCCTAGGGGTATTCTCTACTACCTACCTGTGTCGGTTCGTGGTACAGGTACCCTTTTGTTGAAGGTCCGTTCGAGCTTTTCCTGGGAGTATGGCAATGGGTTACCAGCGCCGTAGCGCCTGACTCGAACATTGGCTCGAGCATTTTCTCTACCTTCTACCCTGAAAAACAGGTCACCTTGCGTCCTTGAACCGAACATCTTTCGGCTAACCTAGCCTCCTCCGTCCCCTCGGACTAAAAACGGGTAGTCAGGAATATTCACCTGTGTGTCCTCGACTACGCCTTCGGCCTGATCTTGGCTGACTCACCTCGCGTGGACGAACCTTGCGGAGGAACCCTTAGGTTTTCGGGGCATTGGATTCTCACTCAATGTTTGCGTTACTCAAGCGACATTCTCGCTTCCCGCTTCGTCCACATGGCTCGCGCGAACGCCTCCATCTAACACGGAACGCTCCCCTATCCGATGCTTTTTTACATCCCACAGCTTGGCAGATTGCTTACCCGTTCACTTCGGCGCAAGAGCGTCGATCAGTGAGTATTAGCACTCTTTCAAGGGTGGCGCTTCTAGGCAAACTACCTGGCTGTTCTGCACCCCTACCTCCTTATCACTGGAGCCGATCATTAGGGGCTTAGCTGGTGATCCGGCTGTTCCCTTCCGACGATGAAGCTTATCCCCATCGTCTCAACTGGCCGACCTTGACTTCTGTTATTTGGGGTCATATCTAGTAATTAGAGTTTGCCTCGATTTGGTAGCCGTCTCGCGGCCCGCACGAAACAGTGCTTTCCCCTAGATGTCCAGTCAACTGCTGCGCTCAACGCAAATTTCGGGGGAAGAACCAGCTAGCTCTGGGTTCGAGTGGCATTTCACCCCTAACAAAACTCATCGCGATCTTCACATCAGTCGGTTCGGACCTCCACTTAGTTTCACTCAAGCTTCTCTGGTATGGATAGATCACCAGGTCGGTCCATAACAGTGACAATTGCCCCTATGAAATCGCTTCGCTACGGCCGCGTGGAGTTTTCCCCTTACCAAGCCACTGCCTATGAAGTCGCCGGCTCATTCTTAAAACAGGCACGCGGTCAGAGCAGTCCTCCCACTGCTTGAGAGCTTACGGTTTCTGTCATTTCACCCCGATGGGGGTTTTTCACTTCCTCACGGTAATAACTTCGCTATCCGTTCACCAGGAGTAAATTAGCCTTGCAAGGGTGGTCTTGCTGGATCTCACACGGGATTCCACGGCCCCATCGCTACTCGGGTCAGAGCGTAGCTAGTGATGCTTTCGGCTACTGGACTTTCACATCCAGGTACGGCACTCTACAGATTCGCCTAGCAGCACGACCGCTTGTATTGCTCTCCAAACCCCGTTATTCAACGGTTTAGGCTGCTCCATTTCGCTCGCCGCTACTACGGGAATCGTTTTGCTTTCTTTTCCTCTGGGCTACTAAGATGTTTAGTTCGCCGGTTGTCTCTTGCTGCCCATGGAATTCAGCAGAAGGTTTGAAAAAGGTTGACCTATTTCGGGATCTCCGGATCTCTGCTTATTTTCAACTCCCCGAGCATTTCGTCGATTAATACGCCCTTCTCGTCTCTGGGTGCTAGGTAATCCACGCGTGTAAGCCTTTCCTCGTTTTGGAACTCGCCCTTAATTTAAGGTTATGCCATCCTCAGGTGCTGCTAAATATAAATGCAAGACTTATCAACGTCATGAATGATAAATCATAGATTGAAGGCCGAACGGAAAATGGGTGCTTATCGTATAGCTTTGTATCGGCTAAGTTCAGATTGGGATAACGGATCGAACGCTGACATCCGCCCAGGGTAAACACTGTTCTCAGGCCCCGACTGACTGATTTACTAGAGGAACGATAGAACATAACTCCCCCGAAACAGCTTACAACTTTCATCGTACTGTGCTTCCAAAGAGCAACCTTCTCAAATCTCAAAAGGTGAATAAGTTGGAATCAATTCGAACTAAGGATTCTTGTGGTTCCGGAGGAATAGCTACAGGAGAAGGACAGAGAGCTTTTCCCCTTTCCGCCCGACTCCTTGGCTTAAGATACTGGTTTAAGAATGAGTGATTCCCTTCTCCGACCCTTACTGCCCACCTGGGAGCGGACAGCTAATGCGTTAAGCATTTATTGAATTGAAAGGGTTCTATGGTCGGCCCTCCCTGGATGCGAAGGCGTCCTTGGGGTGATTCGTAGTTCCTACGGGTGAGACGATGGGTGGTCAATGGATTTCCTTCTTTGCCGCATTTCGCTCAACGGGTTAAGGGAGATAGTTGCATCACTGTTCGCAAGGGCAACTTGATCCCTTCCAAGGATCCAAGATTAGGGACACCCTAGGAGAGCCGCGACTCCAACTACTGTCCATGTACGATCATACTAGATTGACCAACTGCCATCCTACCATCCTTCTAGTTCTTGACAGCCCATCTTTGTTTTGTCTCAGTAGAGTTTCAGTGGCATTTTTCCGGTCGCTCTTCCATTAAACTTAGAAAAGTGAGCCACCGCTTCAGGTACAAGAGACTATCATTACCGGCCTGGAAGATTAGACATCAACCGTAATCGCACGACCCATTGCAAGAGCGGGCTCTACAACTGGCTATTACCCGAGCAGGCGAGCATGCATGAAGAGCAGACGCTCTTCGATTTTATTCTTTTCCTGGCGCAGCTGGGCCATCCTGGACTTGAAACAGAGACCATCGCCCGTGAAGTAAATCATCGCGCTCGTCCAACTAATTTGGAGAGAATCAATAGATCTTTTCGGGAGCGATTCATCCTTCCCGAACGCAGGCATACAACTTCGTTGTACTGCGCTCTCCAAAGTGGCTGTTGCCCTTCTTTCTCTTACCATGGCAAGTCTTTTGTTGAAATAACTCCGATGAGAGAAAAAAGAAGGCCATAAGAGACCTCACTGGCCCAACCCTAGACACTCTAAGATCCTTTTTCAACTGCTCCATTTCGAGCAGAGATAGATAAATAGACAATCATTCCACTGATTGGGGGGCGCTTCGTAGTGCTGAGGGGGCGAAAGACAAGGAAGTGAGTTATTTATACCAAGCATTCTCTTACGGCTAGATCCAATCTCCTGATCCCTGGGGAAAGGAAAAAGAAGTTCATGTCTTCGCTTTCGGGAAGGAGGATTAGGGAAATCTATTGATGCAGCTTTTCTCCAGACCCTGGGAAGCATGAAAAAAAAGGCTCGAATGGTACGATCCTTCCGTCATCCCGAGAAGAATGAATTGAAGGGGTGATCTCGGTAGTTTTGGTCTGTGAAGATGCGTTTTAGGTGCTCCATTTCATTGAGGCCGAACTCCAACATGTGCCGAGAATAGTGTCCATACACTGATAAGGGATGTATGGAATTCTCGAGAAGAGAAGGAGCCATAGTGCCCCCCGGACCGCCGATCCCACGAGTGAATCGAAAGTTGGATTTACATTGGATCTCACTGATCGCCCATCTATTCCTGAGGAGAAGTTGGTTTCAAACCCGGTTCGAACAGGAGGAGTAGCATGCTAATGTGCCTTGGATGATCCACATCTCAAGGTCAGGCGCTGATTGGGCACATTGAACTTATCATGTGGTTGAGAGCCTCACAGCAGGCACAAACGACGCAATTATCAGGGGGCGCTCTACCAACTGAGCTAATAGCCGTCGTGCGGGCCCCAGCGGGAGGCCACTATGCCAAAAAGAGGGAAACCCATCCCTCGTGCTTCCTTTTTAGCCCGTGTGCGACACGGAAGCAAAAAAAGGGGATCCTATTCAACTTGTTCCGACCTAGGATAATAAGCCTGGCTTGTCTTACTTCACCCGAGAACGAACAGAAGACTTCATCTCAAGTTCACTCAGACGTCGCTCGCTTCTTTTTTGGGTGTTGACGTGTCAAACAAATACCCAACAACATTAGCTCTCCCCTGAAAAGGAGGTGCCAGCCCGCACTTCCAGTACGGCACTTGTTTAACGACTTCATCCAGTCATAGCCCTGCTTGGCATCCCTCCTTGCGGTTAAGGTAAACGACTTCGGCATGGCCAGCTCCATAGTGTACGGGCGTGTGTAAAAGGCCGGGAACGAATTCACCGCCGTAATGGCTGACCGGCGATTACTAGCGATTCCGGCTTCATGCAGCGAGTTGCACATGCAATCCGAACTGAGGACGGGTTTTTGGTGTTAGCTCACCCTCGCGGGATCGCGACCCTTTGTCCGGCATTGTAGCAGTGTGTTCGCCAGGGCGTAAGGGGCATGATACTTGACGGTATCCTCACCTCCTCCGGCTTATCGCGTCTGTTTAGGGTTCCCAAACTACAAAGTTGGCAAATAAACCGAGGGGTGCGCTCGTTGCGGGACTTAACCAACACCTTCCGGCACGAGCTGACGAACAGCCATGCACACCTGTGTCGCGTTCCGAAGCACCCTCTCTTTCAAGAGGATTCGCGGCATGTCAGCCCTGGTAGGTTTTCGCTTTGCATCGAATTAAACCAATGCTCCACGCTTGTGCGGGCCCGTCAATTCCTTTGAGTTTCATTCTTTGCGAATCGTACTCCAGGCGGGATTACTTAACGCGTTAGCTCAACACTCACGGGTCCGATACGCACAGCGCCTAGTAATCCATCGTTTAACCGGCTAGGACTACTGGGGTCTAACCATTCGTCCCTACTTTCGTCTCTCAGTGTCAAGTGTCGGCACACAGAGTGCTTTGCCGTGTGTCTTTTCAAGGATTCTTACGCATTTCAGCTCCA